>WUAW01037657.1:3474-15094 GCA_017165845.1 Thaumetopoea pityocampa | reverse complement strand
TATATATATATATATATATACGTATATCGTTGTCTATTACCCAAGACACAGGGAATCCTAATTTAGGGCTAGATCAATGTGTGAGAAAGTGATATATATTCATCCCCAGACCTTGTATGTCCCCAATACAAGGGCACGGACATTCTCTAATCAGGAGGGTTATTAGGCCGTAGTCTACTACGCTGGTCTAGTGCGAGTTGGTAGACTTCATACACCGATGCGGGCATGTAGGTTTTCTCACGAGGTTTTCCATCCCCGATAAGTACATTGATTTCTACATTTTAGACCCTTAGTTCCCAAAGTGGTCCAGGTGGACCCCCAGGGGCCCACCGGAGACTCGACGGGGGTCTACGTTAGCGTACGCAAATATCCATAGTTAGATCTAATCTTCACATTTTTTGTCAAGTTTTGGGAATATGGTAGAAATGTAGCTGCAGGGAGTCCACCAGAACCAGCTAAATTTTGAAAGTGGTCTATGAGAAAAGTCTGGGAACCTATGTTTTAGACCGTACATGAATTAGAAATAACTCAGTGGTACGGGATCGGAATCGGACCTATGACCTTTCGATCACAAGCCGTGTCTGACACCAGTAGACCACTAATATACTTATTTACAATATCATATTGTGATATATTAATTAATCTAACCAAAAATATCTGTGTGACTCACAATAACACGGTCCTCTGTTTTCCTTTCCAAAGATAATAATAATATAATGGAGAGAATCACTATCCTTATGAATCATATTGCAAAGCTATATGTCAAGAACATTATAATACATACAGTCACGCCTTTTTTCCTGGTTCTCCGTCGAGAAATCGAACCCCGGTCTCCCGCGTGATCGGTGGTGATACTATCGAAGAATTGGGGTAGGCAGAGACCACTTCTTTCCATTTGCTACGATTGCTTAATGTAGCAAAGTTGCTAACCGTGGCCCACTTTTCGCCTCCGCAGGAAACGGGACGTGACGGATGGCGAACCGCGATGCCGCCATTTTATAAGGTACAAAGTGATTAAGAGAAAGCTTATCTTGAGTAAGGAATATGAAATATGGGAAAAGGATCATAGGATACTATTATTGATTACGGATTGACTTCAAAACTCCCAAGAAGCAATAAAATGTGACACACCGATATTTAATTGTTAACTTTAAAAAAAGTATTATATGACTTTAATAATATATACACTCTACACTGGCAGTAATGGCGCGAATTCGCAGCTGATTGCCACAATGAAAAATAGAAGAAGAAGAGAATGTCATTAATTTATAATTGTTGTAACCTACATACTTTTCAACAGTAATTTTTTTGTTTATCGCCAAAATTTTTCTCAATGACAACCTTTGTAACAATGAATCTGTATTTTACTTAAATCACTCCCCACACTTGTGTAAAGTTACTAAATGATATTCTAGTCAACGTTTCTGCATACCGTGTAATCTGATATGCGCGTACGCTTTCCCTATATGGCCGTAATGGCGGTGCGCCGACCAATCAGACGCGATGTGTTTCCCGCCCAATGCTATATAAATTGTGCGTAGTGTTAAAGAACTTTTGTTTACGGCAACTACTGTTAAGAGCCGTTTCTTTTGATAGGTAACTCTTTTGATAGGTAACGTAACTAAATGAAATTAAGTTTGGCGTTGTTTTGACTTTCTAGAGCCAACAATTTCTATTAAATTCCAAGGTTTATTGTTACAAAATAATAATCAATTTAAGAATTTGCTTAAAATAATTTTCAATGTTTTAACACCACGCTTGTATTATGAGACTTTCTTTTGACTACAAATCTAATGAACTTTAATGGGATGTCAGTAAAGAGTCAATCATTTCTATTAAATTTCAAGTCTTATTGTTGCTAAAAAGTAATCTATTTAAGAATTAATTTAAAATAATTTATAAAGATTTCACAACGCATTTGTATTAAAAGTAATCAAATTAAAGATTGTTTTAAAATAATTTGTAAGGTATTAACATCACGTTCCCATAGTGAGACTTTGTTTTGACTAACATACGAAACGCCATGTTGAAGCTAAGATGGCGGAGAAGCGTTGAAGGGAAAGTATTTGACTCTTAAAAAAAGCCTAATTAATTTTGTTCCGACAGTCGACCAGCGAGAAAGTGTCAAGCGCCGGCTAAATACCATTTGTATTTGAAGAATTGTTGAGATAAATTCTTATTCTTATGAAAAACAGGTTTACTTCTAAATTTTTATTTACCACAATCTCCACGCTTAGCTGGTATCTTGGAGATCGCACTAGATTTTGTTTAACAGAATAACGCCTCTGTCCATTATTCTGGTGCACCTAATTTTCACAACACCCATGGGAAAATATGGAGTGACGCTGTTATCATGCCTGCGCCACACAGCGATAATTATTATTTAAGAAACGGCAAAGGGACAATTTCTTAATTTTGTTGCTAATCTGCAAGAAGGCAGAATCGAAAGACGTAGAGCTTATAATAGCATAACACGGTGGAGATGAGCTGACTCTTTATCCAGCCCATTTTTTCAGAACGATAGCTAGACTAAGGTTAGATAATGATTGCTCATCTTTGTTGGAATTAGAATAAAAAAAACACGAAGCTTAGATTCGAAATTAAATAATTTATGGGCCATCATGACAACCGAAACTTATAGCATTTGTGCCGACAGGATCTGTGATTCTATGAAGATTAGCAAAAATGTAAACTGTTCTGCCAAATGTCACAGGAGACGGATGTTAGTTTATCATAAAATCCCCACTAAGAATGCTTATTATATTATAATACTTATTGGTACAGGTTTTGTTCTTTCTTCTCCTGATAAGCGTAATGCGGTTAGCAACTAGTGAACCGATAACCTGATGAAGGTCGCAGGCAATCGGTGGATGCAGGCGGCTCATAACTGCTTAGTGTGACGATCATTAGAGGAGGCCTAAGTCCAGCAGTGGACATCTGTGGGCTGATATGATGATGATAATGCGTGATAATTATTGCAATAACCCGTATATAACGTATAAGTTTCATTTTTACCTTAATTACAAATTAATGCAAGTTCTATCGTTACAAGGTTGCTCGAACCAAATTCTAGTAGGACATTACGTGTAAACAATTATTGTATTGAAATTGCCTACTCTGTTAGTCAAATGCTCCGAGATATCGATTCATTGGCAATGTACTATAACGATTGCTAACCACTAGTCTTACTAATACGATATTCAATGTAATATTCCTTTAGTGCTGTCGGCATAATTATTAGACGTCATGATATGGTATTATGAATCGTATCCGCAATATTGCATATTTATCACGTATTTTTTTATGTAGAGTGTCATTCGCTGTATGGCGCCAAGTTAATAATAGCAGACACTATCGGATTACTTCCATATTTGTTTATGAGCATTACGTAAGAATCGATACTAATTTTCAAAAAAAAAATAAAAATTAACCATTTTATCGTTCAGGAATAGCAATGCAGTTAGGCACAAAAAAAAATCATGAGCCGAAAACTAACTACGAATTTCCACAGATGACGATTTAGTTAATAAATAAAACAAAGATGAGTCTCACTCTAATCCCAGAAGCATGAAATTTTGCACATGAATATCTTAAATAACTTATGTGAGTCTGAAGAGAGATTTTTGAAAATTCATCTCCTATGAGCGTTAAGTATTAATCGATAATTTGAGATATTGCCAAAGAAAAATATCAATAAGTACTAATAAAACTGTCTCACTTATGGCTATTAAGATAATAAGAAAAAATAAGAAAATCGACAGCTTGCAAAATTAATATTAGTTAAAGTAGTCACAGCCTGGTGGTATGTCTATGCATGTCATCCATTTAGAATTGGGATCCAAGGCACACTCACACAACACAACCTCTGACTATTCGAAATCACGCACGTATTAATAATCTAATAATTTCGAATTCTAAGAAATATTTCCTCACGACCTTTTCCTTCACCTGTTGAAGCGAGCGATAATTAATTATTAGATTGCTGAATGACCCGGTGGACTTCGTAACACCTAAAACAATTTCTTCTACATTTAGACTGTTCCTTTGGTTTCCTAATTTTATTTTTTCATAAACCTCCTATGTATTGAGGAGAACAAAAAAAGTAACTATTCCAAGAGGTCGAACCGTTTTCGAGTTTTTGCGAGACTAACTCACGGCGACTGATTTTTATATATACAGATTAATATGCAAAAATGACTGAGAAATGTTCTTGATGGTGCGTGAAGTGAATCCGCATTAGACCAGTGTGGATTACAGCGTAATTTCTCTCATTCTGAGAGGAACAGTTGATGAGTTGTTGATGATGATTGATGATGATGAAAGATAAAATACAAACGTTTACAGAAATATGAGTTTGTGGCGACGTACTTCACTACATAGTATCGACGCATCCTGTTAAGGATGTTGTTTGCGTCATCTGTTAAGATGACGCAATATTTCAGTGTTAACGCCATCTTAGACAGTTAATCACGAAGAAGAAAAATTAATAGCAACTTAGTATATACAACGTCCTGATATTAAATATACCTTATACAATCTCTCTAAATATGATATAAAAGAAATTTAAAAGAAAACTCAGTCTGCTGGGCAGTGACAAAATAGCAACTGCAAATAGCTGTATTCAAATATTAGGCCAATTCCTTGAAACTTGCCCATCGAATTATTTTGTTATTACAAGTATAATTGTAGTATTTATTACTGTGTCAACATGTTGCGACGTATTCCTGCGTTTGATAGATAAACAAAGACTTTTTGTGTGATATAGTAATGGACGGACAAAGAGGAGTTTCGTCTGTAACTAATTTTAATAGAAAGGATTCATTAAAATTGATGCACTTAGTAGGGCTATTGCTTCGGAAATTCATCGGATATTGCAGAAGAGTATGAAGAGAGAGATTAAGAGAGAGTTAAAGCTGTGTAGCTGGCACTAGAAGACGAAAAAAGACTGGTCGACAGAAAACGGAGCTTGCCGAGGAGTTGAACATTACGCAGTCTATTACTCATCGAATTTTAACTGATGATTTAAAGTTAAGTAAGAGGCTGAGGATATTTGTTCCTCATGATTTGGCCCCAGAAAATAGAGAAGCTAGAATTGCAGCATCAAACACATAAGCTGCAGCTACTGAGAAAACATACACAACTATTCCATACTTTATATACTTTGGCTATAGATTAGAGTTGGGTGTTTTTGAGGACCCCGAAAGATCAGACCCACTCCAAGTTTTAGCTAGCAAAAAAAGAGTCACCACCACTTTTGGTTGTTCATAATACTCTTGACCCCAAGCGCATGCTTATTTTGGCCTTAGATTGGAATGGAATCACTTTCGGGGAAATCCTACCAGCTGACAAGAATGTGACTGCTGACTATTACAATGAGTTCCTAAATCGAAATACTGATTCCTGGCTTTCTGAAAAGAACTACAAGAGGGTAATGACCCTACATGACAGTGCAAGGTCACACAAATCGATTATATTCAAGGAATTTTTGCGACAAGGCGAATTATGGAGTATGCTCATCCCTCCTACTCTCCCGATCGTGTGCCTTGCGATTAAGGTTGCTTTGTCGTTTTAAAGGATATTCTTCGTGGTACTAGATTTCAGTCTTGGGAGGAGTTAGAAGTATGTTTGGCGAAAGAAATAAAGGAGAGTACTACCGCAGGCAGATATACAGAAACTTGAAGAGCCCTGGACCTGTGTGATAGAAATAAGAAAGTACTTACAGAGTTAATATTAATTAAGTTTATGTTACTAGTCATTTTAATAAAATAAATAAAAACACTTGGTCAAGTTTGAATGAATTGACCTAATATTTCAATTCATCTTTTTAATCTGCTGTGCAACTTGTATAAATCTAATAATCTTTAATTAACTGCGTAGAAATAAATAAAGGATAATATCATTCAATAGAATCTGCCCTCGGGAGCACAAGTATGGGTTCGAATGCTGCGAAGTAGTGTGACAACGCGTAAGTGATTTAGCTTTATTTCAGTTAGTTAAAATTGTCGCTTTTTTATAACTCGCTAAAATAGTCACTGTATCGCTATAGATTATACGCCTTAGTTCCCATTATTTGTCTCTTGCTGTCTCTATTAAACATCTCGCGAGAATTTCTGCGACAACCATAAGTTCATCACTTGAAGTTTTATTTTAATGTTTTCTATAGTATTATAAAATTGTTAAATATCAAATTTTCAAAAATCAAAGATATTTAAAAACAAGCTACTCAGTTCGACGAATTAAGGGCTTTTGAAACCAAATCCATTGATGTTTGTTTATTTGTTCGAGCTTCACCCAAAAACCGGCGGATAGATTTTGATCAAACTATTAGTCTTAAAGGTACTACTCTCGTTTAAATAATACACATACATACACTCACGCCGATATCCCATAAGGGTAGGCAGAGACCATTTCCTTCCACCTGCTACGATCGTTTGGTGTAGCAAAGTGGCTATCCGTAGCCCACATTTCGCCTCCGCGGGCAATGAGACGTATCGGGTGGCGAACCACGACGCCGCCATCTTATAAGATTCAAAAGTATTAAAGTTCCTCATTGCATTCCCACGTTTAAATAATGTGGCATGTTTTATCAAAATCGGTCCAGTAGAATTGAAGATACAGCTTGATCCCTGTTTTAGTAGCCGCCGCTAAGGTACGAGAGGTCAAGTAAAATTGGTTAATGGTTTTGTTTATATAAATCTATGATTGTGTCGGGATTTCCTACATAGCCGAAAACCGAAATTCAAGCGGGCGCAGCCGCGGGAAAAGCTAGTATATAATATTAGTTTATTGTAATGTTTATGATCAAGGATGTCAAAGAGCGAGCAAAGTGGATGAAACTTAGCAGGAAGGTGGGCCCTGGCAATGGAAGCCGGGATTAATAACGCCAAGAAGATGAAGAGTTTATTGTGATGTTTGATATTAAAATTTAGTGTTGTTTTTTTTTCATTCATCATCAATAACCATTAACAATATTGAAACATTGGAATAAAACTATAACTACAAACTGTATTTTTTTTTCAAGTCAAGAGGCCTGTGGGAACTTTCACCTTGTCAACAATAAAATGTGATGCTGCATCATTATCATCTCTAGACCATATTCGTCCCTGTTACAGGGCCACGGACCTCTCCTGATCAGAAGGGGTATTAGGCTACGGCCTACATACAGCCTGGAGACCAGTCTACCATGTTGGCTTAGTGATTTGCTAAACTAATTTTACATTGGCATTTTATTATTAAAACTAAATTGGGAAAAAGTTATATTGTATAAATATATCAGACATGGAAGATTTGTGAATTTTAAATAACCACATCGGACAATGCGGTATGGATTAAATAATTTTAGCCTGCACATAACAGGCGAATTTAATAAAAAAATCTCACCTCCAATATTTGTATACAAATTACAATATAAACCTCGTTCTTAAAACAATTTATACGTGCTGTAACCCTTACTTAGCTGTGTGTTTATAATACATACATTCTTTTCACATACTGCCGAAGATTTCTGTCGCGAGTCGAATATGCGAGATAAAATTAGCAATGAGTTAATTCGCAGAAGAACAAGAGTCACCAATGTGGCCCAAAGAAATAGCACGGGCACATAGCTCGCAGAACCGGTTGACATTTGGAGTCCTAAAGTGCTGGAGTGCCGACCCTGAACCGGAAAGCGTAGTGAGGATCCATTCCGATTAGGTGGACGGATGATCTGATGCAGGTCGCGAGGTATCAGTGAATGCAGGAGGCTCACAGCCGCTCGGTGTGGTGATCATTAGAGGAGGTCTATATTCAGCAGACGTCTGTGAGTTAATGATAGGAAGCAAGATATTTAATACAGGTAATAGGGGGACATCAAGTTTATATGTGATAACTTCTCTAATGGACTACTTCCGTAAATCATTTAATGCGCTATAAACACTTTTTATATAATTGTATTCAGTAACTATATTCTATATTCAGAGTTCATATATGTAAGTATGTATATACCTATGTGCTTGAGTTTTTTTTTATTGCAAATTAATTTCTATACGCTTATACTAATAGGAGCGTGTGCTATCGTTTGAATCCTAATATCTCAGGTGACAAAGGCTACGTGAAATCTAGAATACCTACAACTACGACTCATCGGATCGCGTTTTATTTTAAATTTCACCGTGTCTGTTACTAACGAAATTGTCCTCGTCCTAACTTAAAAGCAATTACTATCCATCCTACTCCTCGGACTTAGTTACGTAGCAATGGGTGCGCCCCACTCCCCCAACCCTGCGCATCTGAATGGGAGCTACATCCGGGGTACACACTTGTTGATCACCCCGGAAAATTAGCGGGAAATCGGTAAACAACAAATTCGGTTGGATGTTTCGAGAATCTTTTTCGCAGTGCTACACTTCATTTGACATTTTGTGTGGGAAACGGAAATTGGATGAGTTATTAGTTATTTAATTTATTGGACCGAATGAAACGGTGATTCAGTAATTCGCGAAAATTAGTCTTTCCGCCCTTTTAAAGGTGAGAAAATTTTGAATTGGATAATAACGCAGCACGAAGGGTTTGAGTTGTTATAATGATAATAATGTTTATTTCTCACCACAAATCAAAAACACGTAACATTTTGTAACAAAAAAATTGCTAAGTATAAATAATAATATTTGATTATGACTCTCTGGTGCCTGAGGTAGATACGAACCTGTAACATGAGTCACCGGGTCTCCACCGGACTATTATCCGTACTCTTAGGATAGCAAGTAAATAATGTATATAATAGAATATAATAGAATATTTTATATTGCACCCCAGCTTAACACATATTAATAAAGTATTACAATTACGTAAAGTGTACACGAAGTGATTTTATCGTAAACTGCGACTTCTTCCACACAACCTTTATATGGACAATAATGATTCCTCGTTCAAAAAAAAACTCACATCTTTTCTTAATAATTATACAAAATACAATTTATGCCTTTACAAACTCTTACTGGTCAAAATCTCAGCATGTTTTATTTATTTATTCATATATTTATACTTCATACATTAAACGCATATGGGCGGACTTAATTAATGGCTAAGGCATTTTCTACTAGTCGGCTTTTAGATGTTGTTGACGTTACATAAGATAGGTGAAGTAACCGATGTAAAATTAAGGAATGTGAAACACACGCCTATTTAAAGCTTATATAACACACTAATAGACATTATATATAAATATAAAATAAATATGGGATGCAAAATAAACTAATAAAATAATAGTAAAATATTACACATAAATATAATAAGCTCTGATTTATTGAGATGATCCTGCCATTTCACGTTAAAGAAATTCACGAATTAATTTTAAATGAGTAACATGTGGTTTATCATGTATGTACATCCGGTTGACTACTACTTAGTTCTCATACTTTAGTTGATTTTCATTGCAATTTTATCATCATCATAATCATCATTAATCCTTCTACTGTTACACTACAGGACACGGGTCTCAGAATGAGAGGGTCTAATACGAGTTGGCAGACTTCACACACACACTGTCGAAAAAATCTCTCAGGCATGTAGTTTTCCTCACGGTGTTTTCCATCATCACTTGAAGAGGGATAGTAATTATTAAATTATTAATACGCATATAATTTCGAAAAATTAAAGGTACATACATGCCTTTGATTTGAAATCTAAGACTTGGCATCCTTGGTCACTAGACTATCACTCTTTTATATTTCAATTTTATGTTTTGAACGAATTCATATTTTTTTTTTAAATTACCTTTGTTTTCACAAATAGGTTTGCAATTTTTTTTTGTTGTCGATGTGTGCTATCTATGCCGTACTATGTTCAGTTTGGGTAATCAGTACCCCCGGTGCTATGGTGAGGGTACGGTACTGTAATCCCACCTGCGTAAAATATTCAGCCGCAAAGCCCGCGACGCGCTTACAATGGATATCGATTTCGTTCGACCAGCACCGCATGGAAATGTAGCTTTATATTTTAATGTTACTATGTTGTGTATTGCACTGGAAACATCGACTCAATAATGTACCGAAGATTGAAATCTGTTTGGTTTGGAGCAGCTAAATGGAGCAACGGACGCACGCACGCACGCATTCACGCACACACGCACGCACGCACGCACACACGCACACACGCACACACGCACGCGCCCACAGACACACACACATACATTTCCCGCGAGGGCGAAAATTGGGCTACTGATAGCCACTTTGCTCGTATCAAGTGGAAAGAAGTGGTCTCTGCCTACCCCAATTGTTCGGTAGTATAGTGGTCAGTGGTCCGGGGTCATCACCATCATCCGCCCATGAAAGTCCACTATTGGATTTGCCATAACCTCCATGTTTGACTGGCATCTTGAAGATCGTGTTGGAATAACACGATAACGCTGCTGCCCAATAACCTGGTACATCCATTAGATGGTTCTCACGGTGACCACAGAGAGGAATGGAGCGACGCTAATATTATGCCGACACTAAACTAAAAGAATATATCGAAAGACCTAAATCGTTAGGGTAACATGTTACAAATGAGACGCAGAACATGGATCTTTTATTTACATACATACACTCACGCCGACCATAGTAAATACTACATACATACAGTCACGCCTGTTTCCCATTGGGGCAGGCAGAGACCACTTCCTTCCACCTGCTACGATCGTTTGGTGTAGCAAAGTGGCTATCCGCAGCCCATATTTCGCCTCCGCGGGCCGCCGCCATCTTATAAGGTTCAGAAGTATTAAAGTTCCTCATTGCATTCCCACGGTGTAATGGAGAGGAAAAGAAATAGGATGAGGTGGGAAAGATGTATTGAAAAAGGAATATGGAATTTAGGTGAAGGACTATAGGATATAGGATACTACTATCTCGGAAAGAGAAGGGAGAGACAGTAGTAGCTCGGGGGGCCGGGGTCGCTTACCCGTATACTTAGTCTATTTGCCGGATAGGCTAAAGACTAAGTACCCCTGACCTAGTATCTTTCACTTATTCCAATATCAACGCGGTCGGAGTTGCGAGCAAGAGCTAGTATGATATAAAACGTTATTACTGTAGTAAGACTGTTGCGAGCTGAACTATAGAACGCAATTAGTCAGGCAGTAAAGTAAATAACGCACTGGAAAACAACAAAATATTGAATTTCTATATAGAATTGACATTACAAGCCGACGTACAGGACAATCAAATAGCACCACTGTACAGCGGGTAAAGCATCAAATCGCCTAATGATACCTCGTTTACATAGTAAACGAGACAGGAAAATAATATCTGCCAATTGACGCGTCATTTACGTGACGAACGGTACGTCTTCTTGGTCTAATGCCATTAAAGTACTAAGTATTATATTTTTTTCTTTTTAATAAAATAAATTTATTGTCACAAAAAGCTTCACTGTACAAAAGGTTGTACTTAATACTAGAATGTCTAAATTGTACAAGGTGTATAGTTTTATAATGACGTAAGTGAAACACTTGCACTTAGGGATTTAATTTCAACTAAAATGTGAATTTAAACAAGAACAAAATGAGCTGTAATCTTATAGAACATTACAATAAAATTCGAAAATTTGTTACTTTGTTCTTTATTCATACGTCAGTAGAGCAACGGAATAATGGGTTTGCATG
>WUAW01037653.1:0-11755 GCA_017165845.1 Thaumetopoea pityocampa | reverse complement strand
GTTGTTGTCCCGTGTGGGGATCGAACCCACAACACTCGACAGCGCAGTGGACGCTTAAACCACTGCGCCACAGTGCATCAATGCATATTGATCGTGACATTCAAGTAAATTGAAATAAATAAATAGCGTAGTTATTTTTTACATTTTAGTGTATTTTTTGAGTAGATTTTTTGATGTTGGTTTTGGTTTCTTTCCGTTAATTATTTTTATCCATTTAACTTGAATATATTACAGTGTGCGCCAAGGATCTTTGTCTTTGAAGTTAGTTGCGGTCTAAAAGCATTATATACTGTCGCAGTGAGATATTAACCTTTTTAATATTTAACTAGAATAAATTTTATTTTTATAAAAATTAATTAATTCAATTGTGTTATAAATATTAAGTTGTTGAGAAACACAAAGTGAAAGGAACTAGTGTTAATTAAAAAACTGGTGAGGTAAAAATTACGGACGCGTCCTTTTATAATACCTTAAAATTATTTGAAAAAGACTAAGATCATGGTAAACATGTATGTCTCGGTCCAACTAATAATTTTAGATAACTGTATATTCGAATTTGTTTCAAATTACGTATGTCTGATACAAGTCGTTTAGCTAGGTCGGTTCAACTTCAAGAAGGTCGCTTTAGAGTTTTGATGCTATTTCCAAAAATGTTTGTAGAAATATGTATACACATTTTTAGGACTATCATAATAGGTATGTGGATATAGTGACCGGCATTTTAGTCACCCGATGTGTGGCCACTGGGCCAATCAGCTCGCGACGTCATTGCCTATGGGAATAAGTTTGTACCCTGAAAGCCTCAAAAATATAACTTTCATCTATTTCTTGGGTAAATTTCGCGTTTGGGTGCTTCTGCAGCGAAAAACGTATGAGTCGCCTATGGCTGTGCCCAGGAACGATTTCGTTTACGTCATAGTGCATCTTGTTGTAAATTAGATCTGTTAGTCAAATAGGTATTTTCACCTTCGATAAACATAGGGACTATCGGGGGTGGAATACCTATTTGAAGTACTCTAAATTTCATATGAATTATTAGATCTCTTGTCGAAAACATTATTGCAAATATAATATACAAATATTGTTTAACAGAATTTAGAAAAATATTGCTCATTTAGAATCAAAATCATTTATTGTTTCAAGAATTCAGTAAAAATAAGTAGTAAATTAAAATTAACTCATGTATTCTACTAAGAGAATGGTACTTCAGTTTTATTTTTATTTATGTATATCTATTTAAATTGTTGATATTAATAGAAATATTTTTTTAGTTCGAGTTCAAAGTTCAGAATACAAATATTTCTCCTTAAATATATAGGATACAATTATTTATTTATATATATCTAAACTATTATAAAATTGTTAAATTTCAAATTTTCAAAAATCAAACTACTCAGATCGACTAATTAGAGGCTTTTGAAACCAAATCCATCGATGTTTGTTTGTTTGTTTGTTCGGACTTCACGCAATCAGGTATATTTTGGTTAAACTGTTACATTATTAAAGGTACTATACCGACTTAAATACTGCGGCATGTTTCATCAAAATCGGTCCAGTAGAATTGAAGATACAGTTCAATCCTTGTTTTAGTAGCCGTGCCTTCACTTGACCTCTTGTATCTTTACAAGAGGTCAAGTAAAAGTGGTTCTAAGGCTTTTTATATAAATCTATTATTGTGTAGGGATTTCCCATGTAGCTGAAAACCGACATTCACGCGAGCGGAGCCGCGGGCAAAAGCTAATTTAATAAGTACAATTTTTATAGCGATTAGGTGAAGGAATACTTAGTCTTTTAGCCAGTCCGGCAACTAGACTTAAGTATACGGGTAAGCGACCCCGGTTCGCCGAGCTACTACGTACTGTCTCTTTCTATTCCTTCCGAGACAGTAGTATCCTATAGTCCATTTCCTAAATTCCACATTCCTTGCAATTCAATACACCTTTCCTACCTCATCCTCTTTCCTTTCTTCTCCCCTAAGCCGTGAGAACGCAATAAGGAACATTCATACTTTTGAGCCTTATAAAATGGCGGCGTCGTGGTTCGTTACCCGACACGTCTCGTTGCCCGCGGAGGCAAAATGTAAACTGCGGAGAGTCACTTTGCTACAGTAAATAGTCGTAACAGGTGGAAAGAAGTGGTTTCTCCCTACCCCAATGGGAAAGAGGCGTGACTATATGTTACTATGGTCTCTGCCTACCCTTATGGGATATCGGTGTGAGTGTAGCTATATATGTATGTTTTATAGCGATGAAGCCTTGTACAGCATAGTATAGCATAGCTAGACAGCATATAGCTAGACCGCTTTACCACTTTTTACGCTACTTTTTGAGACTGGTAACGCTTTCCGCTTTCGGTTAAAACGATTATTTTCACAAGATCTACCGTTTTTTAAGTTATAGTGAAATATTTTTTTTTTATTCTATTGAAAACAAATAATTCTGCTTTTACGCTAGTAAATCTTTGTTTTCTATGCGTGCCCTCCGAATTTTCTACTTCGCCGTCTAACAAATTTGCGCACGTGATTCGACTGAGGTAGCCTCTCGGTTTTCGGCGAACACAGTGACACGAGTATAAGGTCACTTGCGAATAACCGGTCACCAAATGACGGTTGTCAGGCCTTCAAACTTAAAAATATAATCAACCAGCTTTTGCCCGCGGCTCCGCCCGCGTGAATGTCGATTTTCTGCTACATACAAAATCCCGAAACAATCATAGATTTATATAAAAAGCCTAATAACCACTTTTACTTGAACTCTCGTATCTTAACTGCAGCCACCAAAACGGGGACCAAGCAGTATCTTCAATTCTACTGGACAGATTTTGATGAAACCTGCCGCAGTATTTAAGTTCGATTAGTACCTTTAAGATGCCTTGATATGGCTGTCCTCGGAGTACGATTTCGGGGCCACTCTAACAAGCGCTGGCTGTATGTTATGACCTAGGACATGGAAACCAATAGACTTACGATTGAGGACGTTAAGGACCGAGTAAAGTGGAGGAAACTTGGTAAGAAGGCGGACCCTGGCAATGGAAACCGGGATTAATAACACCAAGAAGAAGAAGTGTACCTTTAAGACTGTAAAAGTTTGACCAAAATCTACCCGCTGGTTTTTGCGTGAAGCACGAACGAACAAACAAACAAACATCGATGTATTTGTTTTCAGAAGCGCTTAATCAGTCGATCAGAGTAGTTTTTTAATTATCTTGCATTAACAAAATTTGTCATTTAACAATTTTATAATATTAATAGAAGATGCGCGACAATGTCAATGCAAGGCCAATGTCACTTCGGATCTTGTACTAAAACCATTTCCATGACGATATCTTCGTATTAGGTAGTCCATTAATCCTTAGCCACACAGCCCAGTGTTAATTAAGCAAACAAAACACGCATGCTATTGGCACCATCACCAAAGAATCTGTTTAAATACCCTATGGAATTTCTCTCCCCCGGTTTTGAACATGGGGAATTTATTGCCAATCCTCCCCATGATATCGCCACAGGTAGATGTTTGTGCTGGGGGGTCCACTCGAGGCTCCGGAGGCAGACTGCCGGCTCTTGGACGAATTTCAGTCGTTCTGTGGTGACCATTTAATATTATAGTTCACAATAGGTAAAAGGATTTTAAATTATTAACGGGCATAGACATGTACAGAAGATTAGAGCGGTCCAAATGAATATATTTTGTTGTAAATTGTTTTAATTTAAATACAGATGGTATCGCTACCAGTGAGTTCCTACTTAATTACAGATAAGTTAGCTCGGAGAGGGTTTCGCGTTTGTACTAAGTAGTGTTTGGACATAGTGACTAAAAACGGAATAAGCCAGTTTGCGCCAGCTACCACGTGCCTCGCGCTCTCGCATCAGTCGCTTATAAGTAGCGTTAGATGTTAGTTGTACATATTAAATTACGTTTAATATGTATAATATTAAGTACCTACCTATAAAAAGAAAAAGTATTTATTTATTTATTTATCTGTTGACCGTACACTACTACAAATGCAAAAACGTCTCCAAACGGATTTGGCTGTAAGTTGTTATGCCTCATGTGCCTTTTTCTACTTATAGAAGAACGCGTCACTCGCTCCGAGGATATGGATATGACACAGAATGAGACCCCCACCCACTAAAACAAGTCGGCGTCCTGCTCCGTGTTATTGTTCTATGGGGTTCGCAATGCCTATGTCTGAGTTAGGGGATGTATCGATGCCATCTAACCCAATGGTTCTTAACCGATGGTATCTAGTTAAATGTAATCCTACATGGTTCACAAAGTCATTATAAAATTATCAAAATCATCATCATCATTATCAATATCCTAGTCCATATTCGTCCCTACTACAGGGCACCGACCTCCCCTTATTAGGAGGGATATTAGGCCGTAGTCTACCACACGGACCTGGTGCGTGTTGGTATACTTTACACAACGTTGCGGGTATGCAGGTTTCCTCACGAAGTTTTCTTCACCGTTGATTACATTGGTGTCTACAATGTAGATCGTAAATAAATTTGAAATAACCCAGTTACGGGACCGGGATCGAACCCGCGACCTTTTCGATCGCGGGTCGTACTTAATACCACTTGATCACTGATGTAATTACCAAAATGTTTGACTAAATTTCGGGGAATTCTTAGACGTTATTTTTAAGCACATAATTATACGAGCAGGTAAACCCGGTATAAGAATTAAAATCTTTGTACTCGTGTGCTTATGCGAGATATGCGTCTGACTTCCAGTAGCAATTTTTGCAGTTTGGCAGTTACTAAGAAATATGCCGTTACAAAAATCCCACTAAAGTAATACAATTAATATAAAGTTTTCGCAATTAATATAATACTCTCGGTTTCAGATAATTTATACAGCCTTATAGTATATTACCGCCGTGCAATTGGTTTTACATGGTAAGACAAGAAAAATTGACTAAATGGAGGGACCATTTTTGGAAGATTAAAAGTTGCTAAACGTTCTAGGCCAGAGGTTCTCAGACTCTTTTTTCTCATAGACCACTTTCAAAATTTAGCTGGTTCCGGTGGACCCCCTGCAGTTAGCAGGGGGTCCACCGGAACCATTTCTACCATATTCCCAAAACTCAACAATAAATATGAAGATTAGATCTAACCATGGAAATTTGCGTACGGCAATGTAAACCCCCTCGAACTCCCGTGGACCCCTGGGGGTCCACCTGGACCACTTGGGGTCCACCTGGACCACTTTGGGAACTAAGGTTCTAGACTAAAGGATTTATGCACTCGAAGCACCGCTAAGTGGAGTTACATTAATGGTAATGGCACTCAAGATACCAACTGCGTCGTAGGTTTGATTCTGATCCCGTACCATACAATACCTACATTCAATATACTTAACGGAGAACGAAAATTTCGTGAGGAAACCTGCATTCACGTATGGGTGTGTTAAGTCTACCAATGCGCACTAAGCCAGCGTGGTAGATTACAGTGTAATTCCTGATTAGAGAAAGTCTGTGTCACTATAATGGCGATAAATATGGACTTGTGAATCATCCCCAATCCATATTTATCATTTCATCAGATGATGATGATACCAACTACCCTAAGACAAGCAAAAGACAGAGTCGCGTGAAGGGAGCTGGTGAACGTTGCTGTCAAAGTGTTTCATGAGGGGCAAGAACTTCAAAAATGAAGTGTTACGATAAAGAAGAAAGATGATAATCTGTGATAATGCATACTCATTCGAGCTATTTTACTACAGGTAAACCACCACCACGAATGAATGAATGTTTGAACTATTGTTTTATGAACAAATCCCACGTCGGAATATTTATTTTTTCCGTTTTCGATGTAGTGTACAAGGATGAATCAACTTTTTTCTGTTTTGGTTCTCCATAGTAACTTAAATTACTTGTAATAACATAAACTATTAATTAGATGAATAAAGAATAAACTAGAATATGTTGTCGATATATTTTCACTAATTTAACGCCTTTTTCATTCGGTGACCCAAACGACCATTTCAAGCTCCCATAAAAATACTGACTGTTCCAAAATACTAGTCACCCAGGAGACTGATTATAGAGTTTAATTCTGTTCTCAGCCCAAAATAAGGCAATAAAATACATTGAAGTCCTCAACTCTTTATAAAATGGTAAAATTGTCTATTTTGTACTATTTATAAATGTTTATTTATAAATAGTACAAAATAGAGTAATATATTATAGTTTTAATCAGTTACAAAAATTCCGCAGTTGCAAAAAAAAAGTTGCTTCACCGATAAACGTATAATTCGGACAAATCTGCTTAAACTGGATGCAAAATGATGACATAAATATGTTGGTAACACAAATATTTAGGTATTGTGTCGAATCTAAGGCGTTGAATTCAACATATAAAATAAGCGTCTTAAAAAAGTGAATCATTGATTCACTTTTTTAATCACTGTTTGATCAATTAATTACAATAAAAATTACTATAAAAAGTAGTCCATATTTCTTTATTTATGTAAATACGACCAGCCTGTCCACATCACAGCACTGTGCGCGACACCTGTGATGGTTGGGCTTCGAGACAGTAGGAGGGACACCCATTGGTTTTAGTGAGTGTGAGCCCCACATATTCGACGTACCCAGACGAGTCACGCAGCGAGCAATGGAAAGAGCTATGCTCGGAATTTCCCTGCGAAACAGGATCCGTAATGAAATACTCCGCAGGAGAACTAGAGTCGCCGACGCAGTTCAAAGGATTGCAAAACTGAAGTGGCAGTGGGCGGGGCACATTGCTCGCAAAACCGATGGACGTTAGGGTCTTAAAGTGCTGGAGTGACGACCCCAAACTGGAAAGCGTAATGTGGGTAGACCCCTACTAGGTGGATCAATGACCTAGTGAAGGTCGCGGACAATTGTTGAATGTACGCGGCTCATAGCCGCTCAGTGTGACGATCATTAGTGGAGGTCTAGGTCCAGCAGTGGACGTCTGTTGGCTGATATGATGATGATGATGAAACGTTGTCATGTCCCCGAAGGAGGGAGTGCGTTCTGCGATGTTTAGAATAGATTATTGCGAATTGATATTTGGAAAATAGAAACATATTATTAGCCCAAATAGCTAATATAATCCAAAGTATTAAAAACCCCTAAAAAAAGATGCACATTATTTCAGTTCGAAAATTCATCGCTCATATTTCAGTATGAAAACTGGTATAGTTTTCACAACATATACCTAGTATCGTTGATGAAACGAGTTTTCAATATTTTGGTACAAGCGCCACAATCACGAACGAACTGAATTCAACGAACATGAACGTTAGTAAAATGGTAACCGCGAAAATGTATGATATGGAATCACACAAATACTAATGAACCAATTCTGTGGTGGTTAATTATATATGTTAATTGTTGTGTTAACTTGTGTTGTGTTGTGGTTAATTATATGTATAATATTAGTGAAAACTGCAATCAATATATTGAGGTTTTCACTAATTTAGTCTCGAAAAGTACAAATGTTATATCATATAATTCATCATCATCGCAGTCCATTATTGTTGCGGACGAAGCTATATAATCAGTTAGTACATAATAATTATCACGAAAAATATTAACGCTTTAATTTAAATAACTATAATAGTTTGAAAACCCATATAAATTCTATAAATTCTGTCTAGCCTTTTTTTTAATCTGTGGGTTTTAATTTCCGCAATAAATTGCTATATATAGAAAAACAAAAAAAAATACCTGTCGTTACTAGAAGATAAATAGGAGAGACTGGAGCTAGAACCAGATCCATTTGTGTCATCTTCGTAGGCCAAATTAGTCGCTGACAAACTCTTTCTGTAAAGACCCTTCTCGTTGTTGATGAAATTGTTACAAACATTTTTATTATCTTGATTCTCTGTGGGCTCATCGATAACAAATGATGGTATTGCATCAAGTCTCACATCACCTTCACTTGAAGTTTTATCAGATGCCATGTCCATTGAATCAACAGAACTTCGATCCTCAGACAAATGTGGAATGAATCTTGATATTTTTGATTTTTCAATCTTATTCTGCACATGATCTTGCAAATCTTCCATACGGTCTTGGATTTTGCCGTGTATTTTAACGAGACGATTTTTGATGCGTTCAATTTTATTCTCTTTGTCGGTCATATTTGTATCATACGTTTATTCCGTATTCACAGAGTGTAACACATTACGTCTTCTCACTAGAAAAGTTTAGCTCCAACTGGTTTGCTGAATTGAAAACAGGAATAAATGTATACATGATACGAGGAAGCAAGCAGGTACTAATCGGAGTTTATATGTGGTGAGTTGTTATTCTAATCTCTCTTGTTTAGTTATTTTTTACATAATAACGTACGGGAGCGACCGATACTAATATATAAGATAATTGGTAACTGTTTATATTATGATCGGGATATTTCTAGATCGGGATAATTCTAGAACCATATGAAAATATTTGAACCCCGGGGAATATAGGGGTCAAGTGTGTGCCATTTTGGAAAAAAACATTTTGAAAACTTCTGAAAAAACACCAAAATAAAATAAAATCATTTTTGTAACAAATAGTTTTTTTAATACTTTATAAATAACAAAACTTGTGAAAATAAAAAAGACCAAATTTTGAATTGTATTTAAAGGTGTAATTATTTTTTCGATTGTAATTATTGCACATTCAATTTCTATATGCCGGGCATTCAAATACTCCCATATAGTCCTGGAATCACCAACGGAACACAATCCATTACCAATCACCAACGGAACACAAGCCATTACCAATCACCAACGGAACACAAGCCATTACCAATCAACATGTATACATTCTAAACACAAAACCAGAGACGAAAAATTTCATTGTTGTGCAATATTTCGATTTTGTGAATGATATTACTGAAATAATAACGTTAAAGTGATTTATGATGCCGATTTTTATCATTTGTTTTTCAATTCATAACGAAAATATCACGAATCAACGGAATTATGGTATTTGTTGATTCTGATTTGTTTCCGATTCCATGTTAGGATATTTGTGAATAGCCTTACAATCGACCATCCTTCGTTCGACAATATTTAATCGTCCGGCTACATTAGGTTTAGTCGAGGCTTGCGTAGTGTCGTTTTTACTTTCCTTTGAACTATCACTTTATATTAGAGCATTCAAAATTTGTTCACGCTATATAAAAAAGAGATAAATGCAGTTATTAACTGTGGTGTCTAATGGGCAATACCTCTAGCACTGAATATCATTCGTATAAATAAAATTGAATTTGATATTCAAATTAAACGCTGTGTTAATTGGAACTTTACAAAATGCTATCAAATATTAAACATACGCAGCCAACCTGATAAATAATACAGGTGTGAATTTCAAGAAACAATTTGTATAATAAACATGCTCTTGCATATGGGAAATAGTTTTATAAAAACTACAGATTGTATACAGTCCAGCAGTTCTATGAATTGTTTAGCAGATACATTTTTAGGAGATATAATTCGTAATATCTACATCATCACAACATTTCAACCTTAGTCAACTAGCACTGACTGTAAGTGAAGAGATTAGACAGTGCGCTCATCATCCACTATTATTATTATTAATAGTCACA
This sequence comes from Thaumetopoea pityocampa, assembly GCA_017165845.1. Lineage (NCBI taxonomy): Eukaryota > Metazoa > Arthropoda > Insecta > Lepidoptera > Notodontidae > Thaumetopoea > Thaumetopoea pityocampa. The sequence goes on along the minus strand of WUAW01037653.1, from coordinate 2,178 downwards.
GTTGCTCTTCTTTATTAATGAATTCGTTCCGATATTTATCTTAATGGAGCTTAATTTAAGATTTATATTTGAATTCAAGAATCGTCTGCTTTCGCGATTAAAATGCTTTATCATCATCATCATTAGCTTGTAGAATTCTAGTGCTGCTCGTCCTTAAAAAGGAGGATTTGCCATATTTTGGAAATCGCAGTAGATTTGATTGAATAACAGGATAACTATATTGCCCATTAATCTACTATATTCGTTAACTGGCTCTCACAACATCTACGGGAAGAGAGAGAATGACCCTATTTGTGTACCGGCCCCATACAGCAATGCTTTATCTCCATTTATTTAGAGGATTTCTCTCGTGTATAATTTCGCTCTTACCGAATGCCCGCGCGGACGGAGTCGCGGGCACAGCTAGTTGTCAATTTAAGCACTGCAATGGGGTGTAATGCAGCATTTACAGTGAGTGTGCTTATTCAGATTTGATAAAAAAATTCATCCAAAAAGAGTACATACCCGCATCGGTAAGTGACACTTTGATAACGCTGTTCTTGAGATAGGAACATTTTCGTGGCTTCCTTAAAGCCGAATATCTATTAATGTTTAATTTTACGCACAGAAACCTAATTTCACAAAATAAAGCGCCCAACATTTCGTAGATGTTGAAACTGTACAATACTTGTGATATGTAAATGTGCGCGGATCATAATTCGCGTTACGAAGAAGTAAAACAACTTATTTTCGGAACCCAACAGCCGCTCTTCGTGTAATCACGCGAACAGGGCTTCTTGAGATAATAAACAACTTACTTTATTATCACAGAAAATATAATAGGTCGGGGGATAAGTGTGTTCGTATTTTGTAAGTATTATTTTGTAATTATATCTCTTTGCTTGTATTGTTTGTTTCTGGCTGATTTTGATGTCACGGAAAAAGTTATATTTATAAAAAGGAATATAAAAAAAAATATTTTCCGCTGAAGACTGAGAAAGAAAGGACTATTTGCCATTCTAAAAAAACTTAACTTAAGAAAAGACTGTCAAAACTATTTGTCGCAGTTTTTTAATCAGAAATCTCAAAATTTCTATAGTAAAGGCACCATGTCACTACCTACAAGATGGCAATAAGTTATTGAACAAAATGGTTATATATCAATCTATACTATTATAAAATTGTTAAATGTCAAATTTTTTTGTATGTTTGTTTGGTCGAGCTTCGCGCAAATACCAGCAGGTAGATTTTGGTTAAATTGTTAGATTCTTAAATGTACTATTCCGACTTAAATAATTAAAGATACAGCTTGATAACTGTTTTAGTAGTCGCCGTTAAGGTACGAGAGCTCAAGTAAAAGTGGTTCATAGATTTTTCATATAAATCAATAATTGTTTCGGGATTTCTCAAATAGCCGAAAACCGATTTTCACGCGGGCGGAGCCGCGGGCAAAAGATAAAAAATAAAAATCTAAATATACTTTGACAAATATTGTCTTCATTTTGTATGTAAAATACGAAGAAACTTTTCCCTGACCCATTACATGAAAGTTTTGGTTCCGATAATGACTCGTCGATCTGTAACTATAATATATGTATAAATATATATCACCAAACTAAAATCGTTAATTGCTAACCACAATGTAAAATGTAATAAATGAACGGATTTCCTTCAAGAGTCTAATGAATTATAATGTAGTTCATCGTCATCCCCAGTCCATATTCGTCCCCACCACAGGGGCACGGACCTCCCCTGATTGGGAGGGGTATTAGGCCGTAGTCTACCGCGGTGGCCTAGTGCGGGTTGGTAGACTTCACACACCCATGCGGGCATGCAGGTTTCCTCACGAAGTTTTCCTTCTCCCTTAAGTACATTGGTGTCTACAATGTAGACCGTACAATGTAATTATGTGTAATTAATAGATACATAGCAACAGGAGATCTAGAACCTATTATCTATATTATCTGGAACATATTATAATATATATTAATAGGTAAATATACAGTACATTAGTGGTGTAGTGGTACCAGATATTGCTTGCGATCGAAAGCTGTAAGTTCAATCCCGGTCCCGTACCACTGAATTATTTCTAATTCATGTACGGTCTACAATGTAGACACCAATGTACTTAACTCGGGGTTCGTCGCTACCGGGTAAAAAATACCACAGAAGTAATAAAAACACTTATATCTTTTTTTC
>WUAW01037652.1:388-13773 GCA_017165845.1 Thaumetopoea pityocampa | reverse complement strand
TTTGTGCAAAAGTAGTCGACGCATAACGACAAATACTATTATTTGGCATTAAAAAAAGAAATATAATGTATACCTACTATATTTTCGGCCTGTCTTACGCAAGACCAAGACCATTTTTTGTGCAAAAGTAGTCGATGCATAACGACAAATACTATTATTTGACATTAAAAAGATATAATGTATACCTACTATATTTTCGACCTATCTTACGCAAGACCAAGACCGTTTTTCGTGCAAAAGTAGTCGATGCATAACGACAAATACTATTAGTTGGCATTAAAAAAAGAAATATAACGTATACCTACTATATTTTCGGCCTATCTTACGCAAGATCAAGACCGTTTTTTCGTGCAAAAGTAGTCGATGAATAACGATAAATATTATTATTTGGCATTAAAAAAATATAATGTATACCTACTATATTTTTGACCTATCTTACGCAAGACCAAGACCGTTTTTCGTGCAAAAGTAGTCGATGTATAACGACAAATACTATTATTCGGCATTAAAAAAAGAAATATAATGTATACCTACTATATTTTCGGCCTGTCTTACGCAAGACCAAGATCGTTCTTCGTGGAAAAGTAGTCGATGCATAACGACAAATACTCTTATTTGGCATTAAAAAAAGAAATATAATGTATACCTACTATGTTTTCGGCCTGTTTTACGCAAGACCAAGACTGTTTTTTATGCAAAAGTAGTCGACGCATAACGACAAATAGGGGAAGGTGGGGAACACCGGATAGTTAAGAAAAAACTCTTGTAAATTAGTCAGTATTTTATATATTTCAAAAATCGACATATTTAGATAATCAGCATATATTTGGTATCAATCCAATCCATCTTGTTTGAATTCAATCTAAAAATTCTAATTTAAGAAAAAACCCAAATACGAATTCACCCCATTTCTATGGGTAAAACCAGATAGTTGTTTTATAGTAACAAAAAATAAACAGTTTTATAGTACAAACAAAAAATAATAAATTTCATCCAATACACCCAATACAGCTTTCATGTGCCCATTTAAGACAGGCTGTGATACCAATTATCATTCATCTGTAGACTTCGTTTCGCTATATTTTTCTTCACAAAGTTTAAAGAAGATTATGAATGTTTACATTCATAATCTTCTTGACTGTTTTCTTTAATAATTTTTTGCCGGTGTTTTTTCCTTTGCATTTGCCCTTCAGTTTAATAACTTGGAGAGACTTTTCTTGTAGTTCATTTTTGTACGGTGATTCAGTCAAAACAGCGGTTTTTCCTCGGCGTGCTGATGACTGTGTACATTTTTTAATGCGAGAAATCGGTGTGATGTCTTTTGGGGAAACAAAATTCATAGGTATTTGTCCTTCTGTTGAAGTTCCTGATTCCAAAGCCATAATTGAACCTCTTGCGAGTAAAATATACTTAGAGGCTCCATAAAACCAACATCGAGAGGTTGTGATGCATGCAGTGAGGTGGTGAACACAGTATTACCACACCGTTTTCACGGGCTAACTCGATTGCTTCCAGGTTCTTGATATGCGTGCGTAGCTGTGACTGCTAAAATTTTGTTGAAAGATTGGTTCAAATTATTTCTTTCTGCTAATAGAAATGTTAAACAACGGAGATAGGTTTTAGTCAATCCAAATAATCGGAGTTTTGATGTCTTCGACCAACATACGTTCCATTTCGTCAGAAAAGACGAAATGGAACAGATATAACACTCACTCACTGTAGAACACTCCTAAAATTAATTTAAAGGGAAAAATTAACGCTAAAAAGTATTCTAAAAAGACACATAAAACAATCGGGGGGGGGGGGGGTGATTTCCGATATCATCCCGTCCGCTTGTACTCCACACACACCACGTTTGAAATATGATTTGTTAACAGTTTATGGACACACATACAGCATTATTCTTTGACGTTTTATGTTTTTTGTGCAAAAGTAGTCGACGTATAATGCTACATACTATTATTTGGCATTTAAATAATATAAAGGAAATATAATGTATACATTTTCGATGTATGTTTATATTTTTGACCTAATGAATTGTTTTAAAACACGTTTCATTTTTTTTAGTTTGTATCTAAAATAAAACTGAATTAGATAGCGATTTCTTACCGACTAACCCAAAATATTCAAGTTTATTACCATTGTTATATAATCGACGTTAAAGAATTTATTACTAATTAAAAATATAAACAGTTAATTATAACGAAATAATGAAAATAACAGTATTAATAACTAGTTGGTAATTACTTAAGTCAAACATAGATATCAAATTATAGAACCACCGGTTAAAAATAATAGACATTTACTATTTGATACCAATCACAAACATATATTAAAAGACAAAGGTTGCCTTGAAGAAATGGCAGTTTGCGATAAGAACTATATATTACGTAACTGTAATAAGTATAATACTGTACTAAAATATCTTATGCTGTGCAGCAAAAGAGTATTCTATTCCGTATCATTGAAAATTTACAATAACTTGCTCGTGAGGTTTCACTGTTCTGTACTATAAGTTAGATAAACTTAATCCTAAACGTAGATGATGATTATCCAACAATCTACTATCCAACTGCTGGGCATAAATTTCGTTCAACCAAAATAGACTGTATAGTCCAGCAGACTTTACACTTTCAGGCATGCAATCACAATATTTTCCATTTTCGTTCGAAGCAAGTAATAATTTATTATCAATACACATATGAGTTCGAAAAGTCAGAGAATTGTCGTCATCAAGAATCATGTCTTGATTTCGAATTCGAGATTGATCTAAGACTTGGTAGTGTGTGATCATACTACTACACTATCGCTGCGTTGAAATTTAGATATTTAAAAATAAACAAGAAAGAAATCCATTTGTTAAATAACAAACAAGAAAAATTTGATATATGTATGTGGTTTTAATCGGATTCCAGATGAATGACTACCAATGACATTTCATTAAAGGATTTTTCCGCTTTGGAGGATATTTAATCTCGCCTTCTTTTTAATAAACCTTACGGCCAATCGAATGCATTATAGCAGTTCTCTCTTCAGTTCTCAATCTGTCCCGAATATTCTGTAAATGTAAATATGTGTATATATAATAGTGTATTAGTTTATTATCGTACTTAAGTTTTTTATTATATATTAATTTATTCTATTCCTACTCGTGTATTAGAATGGAATAACTGTTTCGTTATCTCATCACATCTCACATTTTCTTTTCGTTTATGAATGCACCTCCTTTTTTATCTTTTCTGCATTTTCATTTACTTTATATTACATTTATTGCTACATCTATTCACTGACTCTGAACTACCCAAAGATCGACTGGTAGAGAATGCCCTTGGCATTAAGTCCACCTTTACATATAAAATGTATGAAGTGTAAATGAATAAATATCTATAGTAGATACTGGACAACAGTGCTCACTTACCATCAGATGGAATGTATTCTCGTTTATTATATCTATGATTTGAAAAAAGATTACATTTATAAATGTACATAGTACCAACCTATAAGTTATCGCGATGAGATGATTCTGCTGTTTCTGTACCGGTCGTATCTCATTTATGATAGCAGCCACTCCTTTAATAAATTAATGTACGTAAACCTTCGTATCTTATCTATATAAATCGGGCAGACATGCCTAAGTAGGTCACATTATAGTGACGTTTAATAGCTTGCCATGCCATCATCAAAATCTTATACATGCATAAACGCATTTAATAATTTGACGAGTTTTTATTTATTTATTTACGCTTTATATACTACGCATGTAAAGACTAACTAAATGCCGGGGGCATTCTCTAACAGTCATCATTTGATTAATTCTGACTTCATAGATGAAACATCTACTTAGATGTTTCAGCTGCAAATGAGATCTGTAATAGGCTTTTCTATCTTTAGTACACATATATGTATGTATTATCTGTAATATGAGAATATTACATTGTAAATGGTACTTGGTAGTGTAGACACGACTTACGATCGAAAGGTCGCGGGAAACTTCAAAAAATATTATATGACTTCCAAATACACATAGGCTCGACAATGATAGAAATGGCGTGAATTCGCATCCGATTGCTACTGTAAAAAATAGAACAAGAAGTATAAAAAATATCATTGTAAAATCGATTCCCACAAATATTATTCATTAATATATTGTAATGTTATTTTTAAGTGTATCTAGTCATAATAAAACTAGCATAGAACCGTGATTGCTCTAGTGGGTGAAAATCGACATCTGTTCTTGATTTGATTACGGACATCTTTAAAAACAACTTTATGTAGGGTAGACCGGGGATAAAATTAACACTTTTTGATCAATGTTCAATTGTACAAAAACTGCTCATATATTTTACTAGCTGTGTTGCCTGCAGCTTCGCTCGCGTGTTTAGTTTTTTATCTTTATTTTTAATTACCGTAGTATCTCTTTGTAAACACAGTTTGCGGTGTTCCATTTCGGGGTCAAAATCACTAACCTAATGCACCCCGTTAGGGGCAAAATTTTGAAAAACATCGATGTACGTGTACATTTATTTCGAACCAAAAGCGCATATATGAAATTTCGTGTTTCTACCTTCAAATGTAATGAAATTCCCATATAAACTTAAAACCTCTAATTCGCCTCCTTAGGGGTAACATTTTGAGAAACGCTGATATACGTGTATATTTATTTCTAACCAGAAGCAAGTATGTTAAATTTTGTTCTTCGTACTTTGAAAATGACGGATTTCCATACAACCGTTTATCCCTTATTTTACCCCCTTAAGCGTGCAATTTCCAAAAATCCTTCCTTAGTGGATGCTCATAACATAAAAGGTATCAACTGTCAACATTTCAAGTTTGTAGTCCCAGCGGTTTAGGCTCTGCATTGATGAATCAGTCAGAACAGTAATTGTATATACATAGATAATATTCATATAAAAAACCACGTTCGTATTTTACATATTTTTCTGGTTTTAAATTATCTGCGTGTATTAGTACATATAAAAAATTGAGTTTGAATTGAGAATATGCTCATGGTACAGTTAACCCTTATCAACGATTAATTATAACATGTTTTTATGAGGTAAAAACACAATTATTTTATTTTTAAAATCATTTTATTATAAAAAATCAAGCTAATCAAATAACAGTCAGTACACATACAATCACAGTCAGTGAACACAAAATTATAAAAGTCTTTTATAACATGAACATAGAAAGTATAAGCAAATTAAATTTTTGTCCTGTTTAAAAATTAACAAAAAATATTTCTAAAAGACAAAATATTCATAATACTAACCAATATCTTGCACTTATTTGGTAAGATTAATGATATAGTGAGCGACTAGTACTAATAGCATAACAAAAAAGCTACAATTTTATGCGAATCGACACGTTAAAACGATAAAAAAACTTACTTTAGCGTTGTAAAAACAAAAGTTCCGCAATAGATACGTCGATTCCGCAGCAAGAGCCCAGCCGACAGGTGAGCAGGTTACCACCTTTCATCTGCATGTCCATGTAAATACGTAGTTTGGTAGTGTAAATATCATCGATGTTACTAATGCCACGTGTTACTATTGTCCCCAATCTACCCTACTCGATTAATTAATTAATGGTCCAAATGTTTAAACAGCGGAACCGATTTAATAAGACTTGCATTGTTTCTAATATTACCTTATGTGAAGAATAATTTTAAAAGAAAGGATATCCTACGTTAATATAATCTTTAATTTCCTAAATAAATTACAACCACAGAATATATAAAATATTAATATTGAAACCATATAAAAATAGGCATGTATATAAAACTTAACAATGATATAGCATCGTAACTGCAATAGAACCCTGTATTGTAGGCATGAAATTATTACCAATTTTATCACATAACGAGAGAGGCCAATATTTCGAGCGTGTAACCATTAATTAAAAGATACCGACCGCACAGATTCCTTGAACAATGAATAACGTCATTTCGTCGTTAGCGAAGTGTATGTATGTACATAGTTACACAATTTATAAACCTTATTTTAATCATCATCATCTTCATCAACTCTTGGAATTATCATCAGCTCCTTAAAAAAGGATGATTTCCATAATCTTCACGCTTGGCAGGCGTCTTGAAGATCGCCATGGATTTTGATTCGAGGAAAAAATAACGCTGCTGCCTGGTTACTTAGCTGGTTCTCACAGCACCCATGGAATTGAGTCACTCTATTATTATGCCGACATCATACAACAATTATTATATGTTTTTTCAATTTAAACATTCATTCTTCCACCTCAAAAATTCCTCTAATATATACGTATATACGTATTACATATTTAAAACGGTTTTTTGGGAAATTTTAATTTAAAAATATAACGGGGAAAAGTTGTGTATCAAAAATCCATAAATATCAACTTACGGATTCTTCGTTGCAACTTCTTCCGAATTTAATTTATTTAAAATCAATTTTATGTCATTCTCTAAAAGAGATAAAGAAACATTAGGTACGTTTTTCTTAAACTAATTTTTAACGAATAAGTACATAATCAACTCGGTAAAAGGGCTGAATAAAATATTAAGACAAATTAAATTTCGTACAAATCTTTTTTCTGACGTTATTACATTCCTACTTCCATGTTTAGTTGCCATGATCCAGATTCCTACTATTTCTCTTTTAGCGATTTTCAATAGCTTCAGTGGGGAGTTCATTGACTTTCATAATTTTCTTTATGACATCCAACCAGATCGCGCCCAAACTATCGATCAGCATCTAACGTGACCATATCGCTTCATTTTACCTTTCTAGAGAATTATTAGTGTTAGAATTATTAGTCTCCTCAATGTTCGTGACACACTTGCAATATCATCTTCCCATTCACTCTAAAATTATTTACAAATCAAGTGTGTTTCATAAATATATAGGATAGGCTTTTTTAGACACTCACACACATTGATTTAGTCCCAAACTACAATTCCCTGTAACTTGGGTAATAGACAACGATATACATACTTATATAAATATATACAGTACATAAATAAATAAATACGTCCATGATTCGGATACAAACATTTGTGCTCATCATACAAAGTTTGCTCCTACCGGGATTCTAACCCAGGACTCATTGGCACACAAATCAGGTTCGCTGCAACTATGCCAATCAGTCATCAAATTGCTTGAATCATATATATCGATGTATGAAAACAAAATTACACTAGAGCAAGAAAAAATTGTCGCTAAATTTGAAAAAAAAAAACCATTTTTTAATTAGATATGATGCATATATGGATTCTTATGCTAAAAAGTATCCATATATCTTATTTGTTTAAAAAGCTATGAATTATTTTTTGCTAATTTGGTGACCGTTTTTTTTTTGGCTGTTGTAAAAAATGTTATTTTAGTTTCTTATAGTAATACGTTTTCTTCCATCGTAATGTATGTCATTATACAATTATAATTATATACTAATAAAATCATACGTGTGGAACTGCTAAACGAATTCAGATAAAGTTTTTTTATGTTAATATACTTCCTTAAAATCTCGAAAAGGCTCATCATCACCACTATTACATCACTAATGCGGGCAAATCTGCAGATATCAACTAGGAATCTAGATCAGCGCTGAAACAAAGTGAAAACAGACCAATACGATAGTACGTATTCCTACAGCAAATACTGGTCATAAATAATATGGATAATAAGGAAAATTATGTTACATACATATGTAATACAGGATGTAAATAAGTAGCATAAGTAGGTATTTAAATTTCAATAGTGGCATTTGACAAGTCTGATTTTAATTAGTACCTATGTAGTAAGAAAATCTTATAGATAATCGTGTATTATTATGACATACTAAAGGAATCAAACAGATTTTGTAAATTTTAATTTGACCTTGACCTTGACCTAGTAGTTCAAGTAGGCCATATTACTCAGTCATAAGTAACCAATATCATCTGCATACTAATTACCGAACAGCGTATCGATACATCTACGTGGTTATTTATGATGGTAATGTGTGTTAGTGATATAGGTATATGTGATAACCAAGTGGTGATACCGTCATATCTAATATTTCTATACCGAAAAGCAGCTAAATTCTAATCATATTTGTATTAACTGATAGTAATTTTACTTTGGAGAATAATACACAGGCTCTATAATAAATCAGACTATTGACTCCTATAAAAAATAGTATTTGGTTTATTATTTATGTAAACCCGAGTAAAACACCACCTAAAGTTTTTTAATATTTCATATTATTTTATTGTGAAAGTTAAAATGAAAAATTAGTGTGGTTTTGTGTATAAATAATCAATAAACGAAAACAATAAAATGAAACATTAGAATAAAACTATGAGTAACATTGCAAAGTGACCGTATTTCATCTAGTCAGTAGACCTGCGAGACTTTTCGTCTAGTCAACGTGATAATTTTCGGAATCATTAAAATTCACCAAGGAGCAATAAAATGTGATACACCGGAATTACATATATTTCTAAATGAGAAAAATATCTGTAGAAATGAAGTAGACTTGGCTTATGGATTTCAGATACTAGGCCATAAATGACAGCCAAAAAACGATTCGTGCGTCATTTGTCAGTTTGTATAATTGTCAGTTGTTAGACTTGTCAAATTGTCAGTATGTTATCTAGTCCCTTTAACCTATTTTTATTTGAATGTTAAATTTTTATTTATATTGTAAATTTTTATTATATATTCTTTTGAATAAAAATTAATACAGTATTCTCTAATAGATAAGGATGGATGTAATATTATTTTAATTTAAAGGTATTAAAATTCATTTGATTATATTCGCTTCGACACAATATTTTTTATATTTTCAATTGTTTTAAATATTCTTAAATTGTTTCAGAAATCAAACACGATGGCTCTTATACTACAATATATAGATGATATGCACAAATTTATGGAGAAACATGGTGGTAAGTTATTTACCTATTTATTTAATGTTGTTACATTTTAATTTGCCATTTTAAATTAATATCTTTCTTTGACTTCTTTTTCAAACGAAACTCCTAAAATAACAAGATATAACTAACACTTCACTTTTAATATTATTGGTCAAAAATAATAATTTAAAACACCACCCTATAATTAATAATACTCTAATAGAAAATTATTATAAAACAAAAAAATTACGAATAGTATTACTCCTATTATTTGTTGTATAATATTTTTAAAGACTATAAGAAATCTAATGAAAAAATGAAAATTTACATATTCAATTTACACACACATGAAAAACACTATCATTACTAAATGCTTGGATAACACTACAGCTGTCATAAAACACTTGTAACATAGTTCCAGTTATAAGTTGATATTTATAGATGACCCACTAAACAGCTGGGCTTTAACACTCAAGTCTACTAATTATAGTAAGATCTCTCAGAAATTATTAATGTAAAACCATTTTGTCACTAAATCAAACAGCAGCCTGCCAAATCTCTATAATATACAACTTTAAATCATTGTTATTCTAATGTATTAGTATTATATTTTACTTTTAATTATCTTAAATGAGTTTTGCAATGATTAAAACATAAATATGTTAAAGTAAAAATATGATCCCATTTATATTACTTATATTGCCATACATTATATTACCACACATGTTGGGACAGACTTGATGATAGGAATAGCAGTCAACCTTTGAGTAATTCAAAAACTGTAGAAACAGTAGAACAAAAGTTTAATCTAAATAATATATTTTCTGAAACCAATTTATTCTAATATCAGTGTACTATTGTTATATTAATTATTACATAGTAGATCAGTTACTATGGGGTCTAGAAACTCCCTACTATCAGCAGCTAAACTCACCTATCAGCTATTTAAGATCTCATGAGGTGACAAAAAATTAAAATATAAAATCTCTGTAGGTACTCTTTATAACTTACTAACTGGATTCTTTGTAATTAACAGACATAAAGGACAGTAAGATTAGATATTTGAAAGCAGATTTGGCAACTATTGACAAACAATTAAATTTTCGATTATATTTTGTCATTGTGGATGAAGGTGGATTCACCATTTTGACTTAAAAATCAAAGTAAAATGTGGATAAGATTGATATCTCCACCAGACATGAGCTTTAAGTTCTCTACATCCACTGGCAAGTTAATAGCCATTGTCTTCTGGACTGTGGAAGGTATTATAATTAATTATTTAAATATAGTACAAACAACATCTGGAGATTAGCATTTCACAACATTGATCAATAAGCTATAAACAGATTAAAAAAATAACAACATGAAAAATTGCATGTTGAAGTGCTTTTTTATCATGACAGTGTGACCTCCAGACCTAGCTCTTAGTGATTTTCACCTTTCTACCAATTTGACAAACTTATATAAAATTCAATAGAAATCATATCATGTGCACTGTAAAACTGCTTTTCCAAGGAAATTGAGTAACTTCCAAAATGTTACTTTTATTTATTTTTTTAATGTATTTTTTTTTTCATTATAATCATAGTGAAAAATAAATACATTTAGATAGATACAACATAGATAAGTATCTAAATACAATTTAGATATGTTTTCCTGAGGATTCAAAAAATATATTCTCTTAAAATATATTGGATCAACATTATCGCAAGATCATATTCTAATATCAGTGTACTACTGTTACATTAATTATTACATAATAGATCAGTTACTATGCGGTCTAGAAACTCCCTACTATCAGCAGCTAAACTCACCTATCAGCTATGTACCCTGCTGATCAATGAAAGGGCTCTGGCATTCCAGTTTTATATATAAAGGGTTACAAGGATCAGGTGACCCATGATCAAACCCACCGAATCCAAAGAAATCAATTTTTTAAACAAAATCCTATCATATATTTCATACATAAATAATGTGACTGAGTCACGATTGTATATTGTTCTTTTTTTTGAAAATTTTATTTTGTTTATCCCTTATTGATATAGAGGTTGCATTCATTTTTTAAATTTTTTTGTCTGACCTGTCCCTTTGTATGTCAATCAGGCGAAAACCACAGATGGATTTTTAAGGGGATTTCACTACTAAATTATAGTCCCAAAGGAAACGAAATATCACAACCTTCTTAGATAGAGAAATTATGTTGTTGTCTTTGAAACTACATGAACTATTTCATAGCAGTTTTTTTTTCGACATACAAGTATTATTCCAGAATCACTTCTTAGCTTTATATTGCAGGGGGGTGCTGCAGTAAATGTATATCTCTCTTTTGCATTATATAATACTTTAGAGCATTGATACCCAAACTGGTCTATATCGAACGATGATCTACGAGAGGTCCATGCCAACTGTCAAAATCACATTTGATGTTGATAAATTTGCAGGAAAATTTATATTAACTACGCTTTGGGGGTCTACCCAAAAGAGAAAATCATTACAAGTCTACAAGACAAAAATGTTTGAGGACCTCTTTAGAGCAAGCATTCAAATTTGTTTTATGGTTATAAACTACCAGGAGCTGCTCCAATAAATGTGTTCCCCTGAAACTACTTGGACAAATACATAGTAATTTTTTGATTATAAACCACATTGTAAATTGTATGACTACCTATAAACTATAGGGGATACTGCAATAGATGTGTTTCTCAAAAACTACCAGGTCAATTCTAAGACAGTTTTAATTACATAAATAACACTACATAGCTTAGATTTGATTTTTTTATGATCTCAGACTACTATGAAGGTGTTGCGATAGATATGTATGTTTCTTCAAAGGGGTTTCTAAGAATGAAAAATCTTATTATAGTCTCCAGTCCATATTCATCCCCACTACAGGAGCACAGACCTCCCCTATTTAGGAGGTGAATCAGGCCATAGTCTACCATCTTTTTTTAATTAAATAAGTAGATACCAGGAACACCTCATCCGTGCCCTTTTACTTTTTATTTATTATTTTTCATTTGTTTCATATATTTGCGTGCACTTACGACTAGGTTGGTGTTAGTACACTACAGTTTTTATATTTTTTTATTTCTTTTTTTCTTTCATTTTTATGTTTTTGTTTTTTTTTTATTTTATTTTCCTGTTTTTCCATATATTAAATTATCTATTTAGTGTTTGTGTCTGTGTTTTGGCCGCGTAGGGGCCGGCAATGATCTTGTTGCCCCTGTAATTGATTGACATTTTTAGATTGTAATTGTATCCTCCTCCTGCCTGTCTGTCGACAAGACATTTTTCGATGAAGCCACCATTCGCGTCTCCGCCGGCCCCGCGTAATATACGCAGCTGTCGGTGTGACGCGAGATCGCTACTATAGCATGAGACATGCTCTCGTGCAGCTGCGACCTCACGGAGGTTGTACGCACTATAATTAAGTGTTAAAATGTTAATTCTTGGGTCACGATCTTCAACCCTTCTCCTTCCCCATATCCTTGCTCTTTGAGCAGATTTTTTTCTTTTTGGGTATGGGTTAGGTATAGTGTTTGGGGCAGATTTTAAAATCCGGGCCCCAGAATAGTTCTCCAGTCCCAGGGATCTTACCCTGTTATTAGACAAGTATATACCCCCATACATTTGGTTGAGAGCATACGCTATGTCCATTGGGTTTTTGTGCGTACAGAGCTACTCCTGACTGTGGCAACCATAATGTCTGGACGATGGTAACGCATCGAGAAGAGGACTCGTCCCCCGCTATACGCGTTGCCATACCATATTAGCCTAGTTTGGGTTGATGAAAAATTGTATAAATACATTATACTAAACTATCACCATGTTATTCTTCCTGGTGTTAGTGATCCCCGATTTTATTGACAGGATCTGTCTTTCTACTCATTCTGCTAGTGAGCACATTGACTTATATGTTAAAACCAACGATATCCAGAAATCGCTTCATACGGCGGCCCCAAATTCATGCTTCCAGGACAAAGCATAATCAAACCAGCTGCTGAATCAAACCATGATTACATAATGCGCCAGGAGGCTCGACTGCAACCCTCTTGGCGTATATTAACAAGGTCACGAATACCAACTGCCTCAGGTGTACGAATTCGTTTCAAGTTTCATTAAATCGGACAGAGATATCGGCTGGTGTTCACCGGGTCAAAATGACGTGGCGATAGTGATATTTGGTGATAGCGTTCATCAGCGCCTACGTCCCGTTGTTTGATTGCTATGAATCTGAAACGGAGAAATTTTGGTAGCAGTTCGACGATCCGCCATTTTGGACAATTATTTGGCTCAGTGGTAGTGACCCTGCATTTTAGATCAATAAGTTACGGATTCGAATACCGACAGTGATATATTTTATGTGATGAGCATGAATGTTTATACCAGTTGTTGATATTTATCTATATATGTATTAACATCTATCGGCTATCCATCTTGCTCGTAGGAAGTGGAAAGAAGTGGTCTCTGCCTACCCCAATTCTTCGGTAGTATAGTGGTCAGTAAACCCGCT
>WUAW01037648.1:0-11759 GCA_017165845.1 Thaumetopoea pityocampa | reverse complement strand
GTTAGTGTGTTAAGAAGAAATTATTTACAGTTTGATGTTGTTCGTATTTACAAATTTACATAAAATAGGGTACATCTGATACTTCACCTACCTTATGTAATGTCAGTGTCATCTAAAGTTTGACTGGTAGGAAATGCATTAGATATTAAATCCGCCTATATGCCATTAATATATGAATTGTAAATAAATAAATACAGCATAGAAATTACAGTAAATAACTTAAATGTAGCTTCTATACTTTTCTATCTTAGGCCATGAAATTTTAATTTCATGACCCCCATTCAAGGGTCCCCAATTGTCACAGAATTTAGGGGGGCCCTTTTAGGCGACTAAAACAAATGAAATCAATCCCCGGTTGGCATCGCTAGATTTTCAAAAATCTGTATCTTAGTCATACTTTGTTAATAATCACTTAATTTCCATGAAAGAAAACACTGTGAAGGAAATAAATTTTTACCTAAATTTGTTTTATGACTACAGGCTTGACCTATCATATTTGGTCCGTTGATCTGTTGCTCTATTTTATAGTCCATTAATAGTAAAGTGGTGCTAAGCGCGATTCGCGATCGGATCGGTTGCGAGTTCGATCCCAATCCCGTACCACTGGATCAATTAAAACTTATGTACAGTCTACATTGTAGACAAAAATGCACTCAATGGAGAAGGAAGACATTGTGAGTTAACCTGCATACACGCATTGGTGTGTGAAGTCTACCAACCCGCACCAGGTTAGCGTAGCAGATTACTGCCTAGTCCCTCCTAATAATGGATATGGACTGAGGATGTAGATGATGATGTATCGCACTGTTGATGGGGAGAAGTAAGAACAGACCAATGGAAACTTCTGCATTCATAATTTTAATATAATTTATTTTAGCCTTCGGATGCTATAAAAAGTGATGAGAAACAAGCAAAAGAAGAAAGAGAGAAATTAGAGAAATTGGAAAGAGAAAGGGAGCAAAGAATGTTGGCTGATGAGGAAAAGACTATTGCAAAGCCTCAACAAACTACTACTAAACACAGGTATGATGGACTAAATTATTACACCAGTTTGATGCAACTTAAAGGTTCCAACGATGCGCCCGCTTGCTTAATCAATAACAATAAATGTATTTCTCGCTTCTACACCTACTCTTTACCTCTTCAAGTGTATCAGTCCTATTGTTTTTCAAATATAAATTAATATATCATCATCGCCATGATCACTCTGTTAAAGTCCACTCTCGGACATGGTCCTACTTAAAAAAGGAGGAATTTGTCTTCGGTGCGTTTGCCTTCTAAAGGCCTCAAAATAATTCATCTTGAAATTATCCCCAAAACCTTGAGGACATAAGACAATGACATATTAGTGACTAATTGGCTCAGTGGTAGTGACTCAGATGTTTGGGACGATGAAGTCCAGGTTTGATTTCCAGTAGGGGCAGTGTGTGATGTTTGTACTTGAGTCATGGATGTTTGTATATCATTGATTATTATTATATCATTATATCATTTGATGATATATCATTGTCTGATACCTAAAACACAACAAGTCCTAATTTGGGATTAGATCAATGTGTATAAAAGTACATACATACACTCACGCCTTTTCCCTGGTTCTCCGGCGGGGAATCGAACCCCGGTCTCCCGCGTAACAGGCGAGTATACTGACCACTATACTGCAATATATATGCAATATGGCAAGTGGTCTACAAAACCTAAAAGTTTGGGTATCTCTGGTCTAGAGCTTTCTTACAAGGCCTTTAACTAGCCTTATATATATTTTTTTTGTTAAATCATACATACATACAGTCACGTCTATTCTCCTGGTTCTTTGGCATGAAATCAAATCCCAAAATCCAGTCTTCCGTCTGTTAGACGGGGATACTACCACTATACTATACTCCGGAAGAATTGGGGTAGGCAGAGACCACTTGTTTCTACTTGCTACAAACGTTTGGTGTAGCTGTGGCTATCCGTAGCCCAATTTTCGCCCCGCGGGAAACGAGACGTGTCGGGTGCCGAACAACGACGCCGCCATTTTTATGAGATACAAAAGTCATAAAGTTCCTCATTGCGTTCCCACTGGTTTGTTAAATCACTTTACAATACAAACTCCATATGTCTAGGTCAGCGGAAGATTTAGATGACAACTTTGAATTGGATGATGAAAAGGAATTTATGTTAGCATATGACAAAGATGGGAAACCCTTAGTTCCTGATAGTGTGCTGAAAAATTTTACAGGTAATTTGTTTTTTTTTTTTGTATTTGTGTTATTTTATATTAGCATTTGCACGCGGCTCCGCCCGCGTAAATGTCGGTTTTCCACTACAAAGGAAATCCCGACACAATCATAGATTTATAAAAAGCCAAAAACCACTTTTAATTGATCTCTCGTACCTTAACGGCGGCTACTAAATAGGGATCAAGCTGTATCTACAATTCTACTGTACCGATTTTGATGAAACGTGCCGCAGTATTTAAGTCGGAATAGTACCTTAACACTGATAGTTTAACCAAAATCTACCCGCTGGTTTTTGCGTAAAGCACGAACAAACAAACAAACAAAAAGCAAACATCGACAAATTTGATTTCAGAAGCCCTTAATTAGTTGATCTGAGTACTTTATTTTTAAATATCTTTTTGAAAAATTAATAATAATAAATTATTATAAAATTATTATTAATAAATTTAATATTTTTTAATGATTTTTGAAAATTTGACATTTAATTTAACATTTTATAGTAGTATAGATTATTTCTTGCTAAAACTTGTGGCTTTGTCTGCATTAAATAAAGTGAAGGTTTTAACGATGATCATGATTAATATCCTATGTATATTAGCCGAACTTGGATGTTTATTTGCCAAGTTTAAATTATGGTAAATGGTTCAGCTGTTGAACTGTAAAAAGATGAAAAACCAAAACAAAAATTCACTTCGCATTTTTTATTACTAGGATATTCAAAAAACACTACTATAGCCACGGGTTTACATCTACGGGCGTTATTAGTCTCGGCTTTAATTACACATCGGTCTTTGGCCTTTGCATTTATTCTTGTCTTTGCATTTCATTATCATGTTCAGTAATGTGACCGCTGGCTTCAGAAGCAAAAATTAAATCTGCTAAGTTACCTCTTAATCGTGATGATTATTATTGAAGGTTATAAATAAATAATATTTTAATTTTAGTTCCCAATGCAAAACCTACGTTTGATGATGGTATATCTGACACATCGTCTGATGGTGGCGATGAAGATGATGAAGCGAGCGATGATGAGAGCGAAGAGTGCGATGATGTTGATAAAATAAATGAAAATTCAAACGATAATAAGTTAAAAGAAGAAAATTCACTTTCTGGTAATGATGAAAAAGACGAGTCTGTTGAAGGTGAAGGTGAATCTAAAACAAAAATAAAACAAAATGCTGAAAGCGAAAAGTCTGAAAAACATAAAATTTCACAAAATAAGAAAAAAGATAAATTGTCCATTCTACAAAACTCTGAAGAGGATGAAAACACTTCTGACAATGATGACAGTTCAGATGACGATGGCAAAATTAATGATCATACTGAAACTAGTGCCGATACAAAGAAAAACAACAAATTCACGAATCACAACGACACTGATTCTGAAGAAGCCAGTGATGATGAATCCGAGGAGCAAAATAATGTAAATCTAAATGATTTGGAAGATCTCAAAGAATCGGATGCCGAAAGTGATGATCAGGTTGAACCTGAGGATGAAGAGAAAATCAAAACATTTTTTGACTTCAAATCTTCAGAGGGCGAAAATCTAAAGGTGAGAACTTACTAAGAATTCCTTCATACTGTGCAATATTTTATACATAGACAATACAATAGATATTATAGATATATATGTATAGATAACTGCTGTGACACTGGCATAATAATAGCATTACTCCATATCTTCCCGTGGATCTTCTTCATGTGCTGCAGCATTTTAATTTTCACTCCGATTACTGCTTGCCTTACAAAGCCTTAACACACTTATTTCAGAATCAAAGTATCCTGAAAACACCCTAGTATTATTACCCCAAGGCTATAACTACAACCTTGGGGTATCATCATAAGTGTTTAATGCATCATTATCTCACAAATGTTTGATATTACCATTTTTATCAAGCTTTTAATTGCTATTATTATTATTTCCAGGAGTTAATATCAGAGAAAACACCAGCCCAGCAATACAGCGCATTGCAAAATCTGATAAAGAGTTACGATCCAAGTCTCTCTGAGCATAATAAAGATAAATTAAGCAGACTATTTGCTCATATGCTTCAATATACTAATGATATATTCTCTCACTTGAAAGATGAACAAGAAGTTATAAAATCATTCCTCATTTTCGACAGACTAATACCACTCTTCTACGACTTAGCGCATAAGACTAAAGTGTCAACAAAAAAATATGCAGCGGAACTAATCAAGGAGAAATACAGCGACTATAAAAAGCGACCGAAACGCATATCAGATTTGGACACGTTGATATTTTTCAAATTAGTATCATTATTGTATCCGACCTCGGATTTCAAGCATCCCGTTACAACTCCAACTTTAATTTTTATGTCGGAAATATTAACTACGGCGAAATTTAACGATGCGTACTCGATATCTAGAGGGCTGTTCGTCACAACACTAGTCTTAGAGTACACAGCATTATCGAAAAGGCTGGTGCCTTCGGCAATAAATTTTTTAAGAGGCGTTTTATATTTGAGCGCGAACACTAGCATTTTAAATCCAATACAAGTGATTCCACCATTTAAAATACATAGTGATTTAAAAATATTGAATCTACAACAGGATTGTTCCAAAATGGACGTCGATATCAAAATGGCGGCGAAAGATTTGACGTTACAAGAAATAACTGATGAATACAGAATACGAGTTTTAGCAACGTCCGTACTGATATTGAAGGAGTTTTTTAATTATTTCAATGACATAGAGGCACAACAGTACTTGTTTGAATCACATTTGAAGTTGATGGGTAGAATAGACTTGGATTTGTATCCGAAGAAAGTGGCTTCTATAGTTTCTGGAACGTTGCAGTATATGAAGGAGTGTTTGGAAGTGAAGACGTTCACCCCATTGTGTAGAGAGAAAGTCAGACCGAAAGCTTTGAGATTATATGAGCCAGATATTCAAGAAGTGTAAGTATTCTCTTCATATATATTTCTTTTTATATTCTGCACATCCACACACATTGATCTTGTTCCAGACTAGGATTCTCCGTATTGGTCGTGTCGCTCTGACATCGAGCATACCATATATCCTCGTATTAAATATGTGCTGTGATATGTACCCCTATAATGTATGAATGATAGGTGTGAAATTGTGTGTACGTATGCTTTTGCCCGCGGCTCCGCCCGCGTGAATATCTGATTTCGGCTACGTGGGAAATCCCGAATCAAACACAAATTTCTATAAAAAGCAACTGACCACTTTTACTTGAGCTCTTGTACCTTAATTGCGACTACTAAAATAGCGATGAAGTTGTATCTTCAATTCTACTGCACCGATTTTGATGAAACATACCGCAGTATTTAAGTTGGAATAGTACCTTTAAGACTGTAATGGTTTAACCAAAAGCTACCCGCTGGTTTTTGCGTGAAGCCCGAACAAACAAACACGCAATCGACGGTATTGGTTTCAGAAGCCCTTAATTAGTCTTTGATTTTTGAAAATTTGATAATTAACAATTTTATAATAATAATAATGAAACAAAGTAGCGGAGGCGTCTTGCACTAGATAAATGTATAAAAATATGTAAAGTATTTAGTATGTATTATTTAATTAAGATAATGAAATAAGGGGAATGAGCAAAAAGTTATGTATAGGAAGAAGACATACGAAACTGACATACAGTTTTAAGTGGTTGTAGTAGTTTATTTCGTCCATATAGACAGGCGAAGGAACAAAGCCATACTGCCAAGTCTTGAGATTTAAATATTTTCTTGAACATACAGTTTTAAACTAAAATTTATATCGGGTCATTCTTATTTATGTCAAAAATTAGGATGATTACATTCGGCCATGAAGCAGAAACACATTAATATTGGTCAAATGAGCAGATTTATCGTTGGAACCTCTGAGCAGCATCTTACTGTATCGAATTTGTATATATTTCAAAGTTAATGTAAACTTGCCATTTTCTTACCCTTACTATCAGGTACATTAGTGGTCTAGTGGTACCAGATACGGCTTGCGATCGGAAGGTCGTAGATTCAATCCTGGTCCTGTACTACGGAGTTATTTCTAATTCATGTACGGTCTACAATGTAGACACTAATGTACTTAACGAAGAAGGGAAAATTCGTGAGGAAACCTGCATGCCCGCATGGGTGTGTGAAGTCTACCAACCCGCACTAGGCCAGCGCGGTAGACGACGGCCTAACCCCCCTCCTCATCAGGGGAGATCCGTGCCCCTGTAGTAGGGACGATATGGACCAGGGGTGATGATTATCAAATAGGATACAAGTTCGAGTTCTGTAAAAAATATTATTCTTATAGATTCACTGGTAGCAAGAGTTCGAAGTTGTCTCGAGGGCAAGCAGAAAGAGAAAGACTAAAGAGCAAGTACAAGAAAGAGATGAAGGGAGCGTTGAGAGAAATAAGAAGAGATAAGGCGTACATCGCCTCAGTCAAAATAAGGCAGAAGATACGCAGGTATAATTTTAATCTTAGTTGCATACATATAAAGAGAATCTGACAAACAGACTTAAGTATACGGGTAAGCGACCCCGGCCTCTCGAGCTACTACTGTCTCTTCCTACTCCTTCCGAGATAGTAGTATCCTATAATCCTTTTCCCAAATTCCATATTCCTTGCTTGCATTTCACCTTTCCTACTTCACCCTCTTTCCTTCCCTTTTCATGGGAACGCAACCAGGATCTATCATTTTTGAACATCATATAATGGAGGCGTCGTGGTTCGCCACCCGACACATCTCGTTTTCCACGGGGCGAAAAATGGGCCATGAATAACCACTTTGCAAAATTAAACAATCGTAGCAAGTGGATAAGTGTTGTCTGCCTAACCCAACTAATTTATTTTTTATTGTATAAAAAAAGATAAACACATTTTTAAATATCGATACCTCTTCGGTAGTATAGTGATCACAGTATCCCCGCCAATCAAACGGGAGAGTGGGGTTCGATTCCCCGACTGAGAACCAGAGGAAAAGAATGTGTATGTATGTACATACATACAAATCCAACTTATAGACAAGTGTACATAAATACAAATACAAGTGTACTTATAGACATGTCAAGCGTGTAAAATGTATTGGAGTCATAATGGTTTGTATTTCCTTTACAGTGATAACCTTAGAAAAGAAAAAGTAAAACAGATCTACAAGGACGCGTCCATACAGCAGGGCGAGTTGAATAAACTCAGGCGCATCAAGTGACCTCTGCACGGAATAAATAATCTGTATGAAATAAATAAATTGTTAAAAATGTTATCTTTAGTGTTCATTGAGTTTCTACTACAAGTACAAAACTGTCCAAAAAAGAATTGGCGTTTATTTATGTACTAGCTTTTGCCCGTGGCTCCGTCCGCATGAATGCCAGTTTTCCGCTACATGGGAAATCCCGACACAATCACAGATTTATATAAAAAGCCTAATAACCACTTTTATTTGACCTCTCGTACCTTAGTGGAGGCTACTAAAACAGGGATCAAGCTCTATCTTAAATTCTACTGGACCGATTTTGATCAAACGTGCCGCAGTGTTTAAGTCGGAATAGTACCTTTAAGACTAACAGTTTAACCAAAATCTAGCTGCTGGTTTTTGGATGATGCCAGAACAAACAAACAAACATCGACGCATTTTGTTTCAAAAGCCCTTTATTAGTCGATCGGAATAGTTTTTAAATATCTTTGATTTTTGAAAATTTGACATTTAACAATTTTATAATAGTAATATAGTTAGATATGTGCGCGTGATTTCATATTTCACTACTAGTTGAAACTCGGTTTCTTTCACAGTGGTTTTCTAATAAGAGGAGTATTTCCTGTGTTTTATTATTTACGTTATTTTATACGCGACAGCAAATACCATTAAAACGAAACTTTTATGCGAAAACAGTACCGGAATTAGTGGTAAAATGAATTAGTCTATACTATTATAAAATTGTTAAAAGTCAAATTTTCAAAAATCAAAATATCTTTGATTTTTGAAAAAAAAAACAAACTACGCAGGTCGACTAATTAAGGGCTTCTGAAACCAAATTCGTCGGTTTGTTTGTTTGGGGTTCACGCAAAAACCAGCGGGTAGATTTTCGTTAAACTATTGCAGTTTTAAAGGTAATATTTCGACTTAAATACTGGGGCATTTTTCATAAAAATCGATCCAGTAGAATTATACAGATAAATGTACAGCTTGATCCCTGTTTTAGTAGCCGGTGTTAAGCAACTAGAGTTCAAGTAAAAGTGGTCTATGGTTTTTTATATAAATCTATTATTGTTTCGGAATTTCTCATGTAGCTGAAAACCGAAATTCACGCGGGCAAAAGCTATAATTAATATTTTAAAAATAGGTACAAGGAAGAGCGGGGACGTAGTGGGAACATGTTGCTATCTCTCTCACACGCCCGCACCATAATGGCGGTGACTTCATAAAACAGTATATTTATAAATTGTTGATTACCCTTAGTTGTAATAGTACAGTAATTCGGCTTTAACACAACCTAACTAAATTTAGAGTCCCTTTTTCTAATGTCAAACGCCATAACGAGATAGCATAGATTTTTAGCAAGTACCAACCACAATTTTGTCGAAAGATGCAACAAATGTTTATTCGTCATGTTCCGATATCAAATTAAGGACTTCTGAAACCAAACCCGTCGATATTTGTTTGTTTGTTCAGGCTTCATCTAAAAACCAGAGGATAGATTTTTCAGTCTTAAGGTACTATTCCGACTTAAATACTACGACATGTTTCATCAAAATCGGTCCAGTAGCATTGAAGATACAGCTTGATCCCTGTTTTAGTAACCGACGTTAAGGTGTGAGAGGCCAAGTAAAAGTGCTTCTATAGCTTTTTATATAAATCTATGATTGTATCGGAATTTCCCATGTAGCTGAAAACCGACGTTCACGCGGATGGTACCTTTAAGACTAACTGTTTAATGAAAATCTATCCAGTGGTTTTTGCGTGAAGCTGAACAAACAAACAAATAAACATCGACCGATTTGGTTTCAGAAGCTTTTAATTAGTCGATCTGAGTAGTTTGTTTTAAATATCTTTGATTTTTGAAATTTTGACATTTAAAAATTTTATAATACTATGTATAGATAGTTAGATAGGTATAATTATATATCTTTATAGGTAATTATAATATTTTTGTCGTGTAATGGAACTCATTTGATCATCTGACAACCGTGACCCTGACGTCACCGAAATATTATTCTACAAATTTAGAAAGACGTATAATTTGTAAGAATTCGTGAAAACTTTCTAATAATTTTAAATTTATAGTATAGGATTTCACTTGCAATAATATCTACCTCGAAAATTTTTATTTTCACATAGATTAGGTATCGAAGATCTACGAAATATCAGTAGCTGTTTTCGGAATAATTTACATACTTAAGTAAGTATTTTTGTTTCGCCTAATTATTCTAGAACGTTGCCGGTGAATTTTACTAATGTAAAATACATTGCGAAATGTTGGCTGATTAAATTAAACCGGGTTATTTGCGTATCATCACCGACGATAAAGGGTGGGCATTACGTCATAATAGTAATTAAATTGATTTTTCTTTATTCGGTCAGGTACCTTTGTGACAAATATCTATAAACTTTATCATCTCGCGTTGTAATTAGGCTTATCGTCAATCGATAAAATTATGATAAATTATTACTGTTAACTAGATGGTGTTTATCATAAATCCCTTGTATAAGTAATATTTATTGATAAGTGTGGACTCAAAATGGATTCTGAAAGGTGAATTTACTTTTATTTGGGCTAATTTAAACATATTTGTATTGAATTTAGATAGGCCTAAGTTGAAATAATAATTACAATGTGATCTGAATTATGATAATATGATGTCATTAACCACTTCGGTACGGCATTCAACATCCACAAACTGCTTTTATATTTACAGTGAATCCGTATTACTCTTTTACAATTCTGTGACAAATAAAGGTTCGAAGCACTGAAAACTTGTTTATGTTACATCTGGACATAGAATGATCATGATCTGAATACTACCGTGAAGTTTTATTATAAATGCTAAATGGTATTCAGATATTGATATATTCATTTTCATACAGAACACATTCTTATGACTGCCAATGACTAAAGTCAACACTCCGGCTATGAGTGTTCATCTGTGGCTGTCGACTATAGTTGACGCTCGTACCAAAGTGGTTAATAACAAAGAGCTATTTATCACAGCGACTGATTGCCAGAGTAGGCAGTGACCCTGCTTTCTGTGCCAACAAGTCCATATGCGAATCCTGATAGGGATAAACTTTGTGTGATGAGCATGAAGGCTTGCATCCCAGTCATAGATATATTTATCTATTTATGTATAGTATTTATCTATATAAGTATGTATATCATGTTGTCTAGTACCCAATATACCAGGAATCCTAGTTTGGGACTAGAACAATATTTGTGAAAAGTGTTCAGAATATTATATCATAAGAAATTCCATTTTCTTATTGTCATTTTTAGTAAAAGTCAGACTAATCTATGATTAATTGCATCCTGCTAAGATAAATATATTTCTTTCATTTGATACTGTTTCTTTTGGTGAACAAGTCTATGCATCCAGTTCTAGTTCAAGCAAAAAGTGCAAGCTTCACCATTCTAAAAATTATATATAGTTACATTAAAAGGTAATGCATTAGGGTCACATAGGCTTACTGACCTGAAATAATTTTTAATCGATAGAGGACCCCTGGGCATAGTGTATTTTAAAAGTCACATTTGGGGGAATGGACACGTGTTTATTATTATTATTTAGTGGCACTCGTTGGCCACTGCGGCACGCTCGCTTCGCTTGCCCGGCTCGTGCGTGTTCTATAATGACATGCTCCTCCTCGCTTAGCTCTTCGTCGCACCTATGTTTGGACATTTATTGTGTTAGTTTGTCCTTAATGAAGATTTTTACACCCACCATTAATAATTTTAAATATTTTTTTTCTCGATAGTGCTTGAATTGAAATGTGACTTAAAATACACTATAGCCATGGGTCCTCTATGGATTAAAAATTATTTCAAGTCAATAAGCCTATGTGTCCATAATATGCATTATTACCCATTAAAAACATGAAAGTTTCCCTATGGATCATAACATAGTCCTTTTATGTGATTTAAAGAAATCCAGGTTATCTTATATATAAGTAATTAAAACTAGTAAATGGTATAAAATCTTATTTTCAGCATAAAAGATTTTGTAATGGCAAACTGGCCAGCGATCGGTTCTATTATCTTGCCCAATGTTGGCGGATGGGCCAATGGATTGTACTTCGCAGGCCAGGTCCGCAAAGACTCTGAAAAGTCATGGTATGACGAACTGAAGAAACCTTGCTGGACCCCTCCCAAATGGGTGTTTGGACCAGCGTGGACAGTATTGTACTGCGGGATGGGCTATGCTTCCTACTTAGTATATGAGGAGTGTGAAGGCTTCACAGGTTAGTTACTTAACAATGTTTTATCTAAATAATGGAAAATGTGTTGTTCGGGCATTGTGATTCACCAATTATGTGGGTGGACCGCAAAAACTGCGACTCGGAATATGAGGGTA
>WUAW01037644.1:1929-14908 GCA_017165845.1 Thaumetopoea pityocampa | reverse complement strand
AATGTAGTTTTATATTAGATATTACAAAATTAGGGGGGTGGTCTATACTTTTGTCGCGGACTGTATGACAATCACATTGCCGGAGACATAATGATACTCAAGATTTGTTCCAGACTATAAAATGTTATAACATAAAATTAATTTTATCTCTCTCATTCCAAAACTGTCTAAAGATATTCTGGAGGATATGGACTTTTCGAAGATACTCTAAGTAACTTACTCTAAGTATTTTATGTATTATCGTGAATCCGCATATCTTTATAGATATCGGCAAAACTTGCCCCAAAATCAGTACATACCGTAATGAAAATCCAAGTTCCGAAATATTATCCCATCCAACTATAATGAGTTTTAGATTCTAGTTAATTGGATTCTAGTGTTGTACAATCTAAAATCTTAAAAAATACAATCACTACACTACTCTCTAATTATATTATTGTTGACATAAATCTTGAACGGATTCACGGAGTAAAGCATCCTTTAAAGATTTACTTTAATGTTTTATATTATTTTATTATTTATATTAGTTTTTGACATGACCGTCTCGTATTGTTTTTAGTATTGATCTTCATTAATCGTGAAAAATATAACATTGGAACGTCCCTAACAATGCAAAGTTATCATGTCTTTTAAAAAAAGTCCAAAGGAACTTTCGCCTAATCAATAAAGCGTCGCATATAGAAGTCAACACACCGAAAAAATATTTTATTAAATTTTACTATAAATTTATTGTTATATAGCGTGATGATTAATGACCCATGATGACGTTGTTAGGTAATGGGTCGAAGTGTGCCAGACGGACGTTTTGTCTGACGGGGCGTGCCACTGCCCCGACGGTTTATATATCGGGGCGTTGTATACCTCATATACACTAAGTCGCTATTAAACTTCATGCGCGTGATTCAGACTTCTAATGTCGTTACTTTAATCCTGCGTCATCTGTCGAGGATGTGTGATACTATGTAGTGAAGTAGATGGCCACAGTTAAATCGAAGAAAATATTAGTTAAAATGAAGATTTTATTGAATAAATGGTATGAGGTACTAGCCCATCAAAACAATAACAAAATTATATAAATCGATACTGTTCAATTAACTGTTATCTAACAATAATAATAAATAACCGACATAATCACAATTGTCGCAGAGCTCACGATCAACGGGGAAGATCACCTCGAGGGTAGAGCTAACCTTTTGGCAGTTAGGGCGAAGTTCGGATTGCGTGGTGCGCATTTGGTAGAGTATGCTCCGTCTTGCAATAGACTAATTAAGACTGACAATAACAACATAAACCCTCCCATGTTAATTAATAGTTTATTATGTCACTGTCTAGAGATGGACGTCCTGGCAGCCAGCAGGTGACGGAGGAGTTCCTCGTGGACTGGGGCTCGTATATGTCGTCGAGGAACGACGTCGTCTACGTGAAGCTAGACGTGGCGGGAGCGAGAGGCCTGCCTCGTGCATTGTTGCGAGGCCGCCTAGGCGGCGTGGAGGTCGCCGACCAGTTGGCTGTTATTAGGTAAGTAAATCTGACTTAATGACTAATAAATTGAAATTTGAAATGTGATCAAGCATTAACAACGCAATCAATTTTTAATGAAACAGACATTTCCTCATTATCGACGAAGATGTGACAAGTTTAATGACTGATTAGCTCAGTGGTGATCCTGCTTTATGTGCCATTGGCTCTTTTCCAGGACTCAATAAGGCCCAGCTCCATAAAGTGAATCCCAATATGTGCAAGCTGGGTGTATCGAGCATAAATGCTTGTACCCGAGTCACGCACGTATTTATCTATGTTTATGTATTAGTACTTATCTCCATATATCGTTCTCTAGTATCCAAATACATATATTGTTGTCAAGTACTCCATCTCTTCCCTCTTCCCGTGGGTGCGGTGAGAACCAGCTGAGGGGTGTACCAGGATAACGGGCAGCAGCGTCATCCTGTAATTCTATCACAATCTACTGCGAACTCCAAGACTTCTGCAAAGCGTAGATATTATGGCAAATGCAAATGGCTTTTTAAAGAAGAGGCCTAGTCCAGCAGTGGACTTTTACGGGCTGGTGAAGAAGAAGAACTATCCAAAATATAGAGAATACTAGTTAGAGGCTAAATAAATGTGTGTGTGAGAATGACATTAATATGATAAAAAAGCCATCTGTTTTCACCATAGTAATTCGATTTCGTAGAGTCCGCGCGTGACACACTAGCTGCACCTTCGGTGGGACGGGGGAATAACTCAAATGGCGTGACAATACTACTGTCAATCCTGATGTAAAACAACCTAAAATAAATTCAGGCTCTCCTTATCTTTTTCTAATGCCAAACACCAAGATGAAATAGCAAACATTTTTAACGAATACCAACTTACATTTTTGTCAAAAGGTACAAAAAATATTGCGTTATCTCTAGTCGGCGTGTTCCGAGGGCATGTCTAAATTTCTTAATTATGACGTGTCTAAACAAAACTGACAGCGCCAGAATTGTAGCTGTCTCTTTTTGGTATTTGGTATTAGAAAAAGAAAGGGAGAATCTAAATTCAGTTAGATTATGTCACAGCAGAATTACCACCAATATTGCGTCTTACGCCATGATTCCGCCCGCCTCGCCACCCACTTATACGTATATAAGGCGCGGACTGCAGTTGGGGAATATAATAGTGAACTAATATATTAGTTTGCCTATTATTTATTCATCTCGAACTGAGATATTGGGAATATAGTACTTAGGTAGTTACATTAGAATATAATTTCGGAGGACCTCCTCCGACGAGCATAGAGACATCATAGAGACGGCGCACCTGCGCCGTCTCTATGCAGAGGTCGTGCGATCTATGGCCCTCTATGGGGCACCCACATGGTGTGAAATATTGTCGGGTGTCTGGCGCAATAGAAGTAAAGTCTTGAGCCTGCAGCGTAGGATGGCCACTAGAGTCGCATGTGAATACCGTACGGTGTCATATGAGGCAGCAACACTATTGGCACGCTTTCCGTTACATAATTTGACATTTAACAATTTTATAAGATAAAACCTTGTTGTACATTTCGTATGTGCATCATCATCATCATCATCAGCCCCTGAAAGTCCACTGCTGGACAGGTGCCTCCTTCTTAAAAGGAAGGATCCATGATGGGCAGGCGCCTTGGAGGTCACAGTAGATTTTGATTGAATAACAGCATAACACCGCTGCTCATTATCCCGGTGCCTTCCTTAGTTGGTTCTCACGGCATCTACCGGAAGAAATGGAGTGGCATGAATGCCGGTACCACAGAGCATTCTTATGTGCATTCAAATCTTATATGTTGCAGATATTTATTAGACACGTTCAAATTCCTTGACGAGACGCGCGTGGCGGTGTGGGGCTGGGGGTACGGCGGCTACGTGACGGCCATGCTGCTCGGCTCGCAGCAGTCCACACTCAAGTGCGGCATCGCCGTCTCACCCATCACCGACTGGCTGTACTACAGTGAGTCGCTTCTTATGTTCTATTTAATAGACACCATTTTTGGTCGACTAGTCAATTGGCGTAATTACGGTACAAGCCTTGATTATCATCATATCAATTGAGAAATGTACGTCCAGTATTAAATATAGGCCCTAATCTCTAATGATCGGAAACCCGCGACTTTAATTGTTATTGATCCATCTAGTCGGCGGTCGACCCACACCTTACTCACACTTTCAGAACATAACTTCTATCAGTTCTGTGAGTTGTGAGCCCACTTTGGTACTCTAACACTTTCAGACCTTAACCTATATCAGTTCTGTGAGCTATGTTCCCACTTCGGTACTCTAAACACAGAGTTTCCCAGACTTTTTTTCTTATAGACCACTTTCAAAATTTAGCTGGATCCGGTGGACCCCCTACAGCTACATTTCTACCATATTCCCAAAACTCGACAAAAAATGTGAAGATTAGATCTAACCAGAGAAATTTAAGTACGCCAACGTAGACCCCCGTCGAGTCTCCCATAGACCCCTGGGGGTCCATCTGGACTATGTTGGGAACTAAGGCTCCAACACTTTGAGACCTTAACTTCAATTAGTTCTGTGAGCTATGAGCGCAATTTGGTACTCTAACACTTTCAGACCTTAATCTCAATCAGTTCTGTGAGCTACGAGCCCACTTTAGTACTCTAACACTTTCAAACCTTAACTTCAATCAATTCTGTGACCTATGAGCCCACTTTGGTACTTTAACACTTTCAGATCTTAACCTCAGACAGTTCTGTGAGCTATGAGCCCACTTTGATACTCTAATACTTTAAGTTCTTAACCTCAATCAGTTCTCTGAGCTATGAGCCCACTTTTGTACTCTAACACTTTCAGACCTTAACCTCAATCAGTTGTGTGAGCTATGAGCCCACTTTGATACTCTAACACTTCAGATCTTAACCTCATACAGTTCTGGGACCTATGAACTCACTTTGATACTCTAATACTTTAAGATCTTAACCTCAGTCAATTCTCTGAGCTATGAGCCCCCTTTGGTATTCTAACACTTTCAGACCTTATCCTCAATCAGGTACTGCAAGCTATGTGCCCGCCCACTGCCTTCTGTGGTTCTTCTAATTTCAGCATCTGTCTGGCTGAGAAACTCTTATCATATATCTATCCATTGCCCTTTATGTAACCTTGAATTTTCTTATAAGACTTATAGTCAGTGGTTATGTCTCGGGCTCGTAGGTAATCACTATTAACACACAATTTTAAATTGCCTTTATCTTAAGACATCATGGTATTGTTAAAGAGAAGATGCCACGTAGTGTCCCGAACTCTACATCGATTCAACGACTTTTTCTCGAAGCTGTACTAGACTACCTAGCTTGATAACATGTCCAAAATATGCACCTAATCCGACACAATTTCGAAAATAGAGTTAAGACTAATATAACACACAATGGTGTGTGTGTGCTGTGTTTTATTTGCGTTCACTGGTGTTGTGACGTAAAAAATAAAGACCGCCTCCGCTACGTTTTTAAATGCAAACGGAATCGAAGTGAAAATACCAGTCACCGAGTGCTTAAAAACTAATCTTAAGTGAGTTCACTTTATATTAAAAGTATGCTTTCTATGGTACTAAAATGCGTCCTTTCTTCGGTAGGGACGCGCAATTAGGCTTTAATTTTCCGTTTGAAGAAATATTGCGTATTCTGTCCTTCTTTTTCTCTTACTCTCACTCTCTCTATCTCTCTATCTTTCACTCATTCGCATGCTTCTAGTAGGGTACGCCAAGTTATAATAATGTTCAATGTGTTCCCAGACGCGGCGTTCACGGAGCGCATCCTGGGCCAGCCGTCGGTGAACTACAAGGGGTACGTGGAGGCGGACGCGTCGCAGCGCGCGCACCACGTGCCCGCGCACGCGCTCTACCTGGTGCACGGGCTCGCCGACATGAGCGCGCCCTACCCGCACGCGCTGCAGCTGGCGCGCGCGCTCACCGACGCAGGGGTACTCTTCAGATACCAGGTCACCTATGGTCCATATTTTATGCAATTTAAGCATTATTTTTGTTTATACGATGGTATTACAGCTCACAAACGGAACAACTTATTATTATATGTTTATTCTTCATCCCATCGCCCAACAACACATGCCCATTACCATCACTACTTCTCTAAACAGATATTTTGATACTATTCCAAAAGGTAAATCGCATGAGTACGAGAAGAACTTAAATGAGGCGAGAGAGATTTCATAAATAGTATAATAGCGTGTCGCAGTCTATAATGCCTTATTAGGTATTTGTCTAATTTCAAAGACACGGTGAAGCTTTGGAAAAATTATAGTGTTCGGCTGAAGGTTCCAACTCCAGATCCAAAGGCGAGGTCATTTACGAATATATTTCCCAGTTTATAATCAATTAACAATTTTCCATTTCCAGGCGTACGCTGATGAAGGTCATGATCTGAAAGGTGTGATCGAGCACGTTTATCGGTCCATGGAAGACTATCTCCGCGAGTGCCTCTCTCTAGACCCCGAAGACACGAAGCTGCCGCCACCCGATAGATAAAGCGACATCGTCCCTGCGCGCACGGCGGTGAATCGCCCACCACTATATCCAATTATTCTCGTAATTACTCCTGTAAATATGTACATGAGACATAGTGCTTTAATAAAATGTGTTCCCCGTGATCGGATCGGCGAGGTCGGTTCAGCACCATCACATCAGCTGCTGACTGAGTGCGAACAACCTCAATTGTGATCATGATAGGTAATTATGAAATTTGTTATGTGAAGTTGCATGTATCAAATTATTTAACGTTAGTATATTACAGTTAAGAAAGTAAAGGTGGTGTATGCATTTGTGTTTCGAATCCGTCTGAGCACTGATGGATTTCACTACTCAAAAACCCTACATGTATATGCCCTGCAATAACAGCAGACCCTGACTTAAATTGTAATATGCTAGGGTGAAGATATATATTTACAATTAAACAGGTACGTTTTATATTAGATAGATACAACCGATGACGAACTACAAAATATAAATTCTTCGAATTCAGATAACCTCATCAAATCATAATACTTTGCTTCAGCACGACTCAGCTAAACTATCTCACTATCTTTGCTACCCTTAGCATCTAAATAAATAAAAATATTAATTCACAAAGAATAATGCCGTAATAGATTTCACTTGAAACCACTTTCCGTTTAACTGGTACAATGGCATCTTATACGCAGGCAACACACCCATTCTCTCCCACGGCTCCCGTCCCACTACACGACTAGCACAAGATGACGTAGGGTACTTCCATAAAAAGTATGAACAGTGTGGGTAGTTGCACACTGATTATTATAATAAAGTCCGAGCTTGTTCTATTAAGCTTGTATCACTGTTTTCTACTGAGCTTCTATTGTCAAGCTTTTCTATTTTATCTAACTGCCCCCGTTAGAATTATTTCCTTAATATAGACACTAATATATTTTATATAACTCTGTTAACTAGACCATGATTCACAAATTAATTTAACGCATATATTGCTTTTATGAAAATGTTTTATAAATTATTATTAAATGTAACTACGAAATGAGGAGCTTATCGTTTAGGGAAAATAACTAGGCCTTTTGAAACCATGATTTTGTTACAAAAGTGTTACGTCTTATATAATTGTAGTGCTGTTGGAAAAAACTCAAGCGACATTGTAAATAATATTTCATCATTATGTAATTCGATAGAATGAGATGTGTTTTATAGTGACTTATAATGTTTAGAAGTGAAGTGACCTTGACATCATCCCTTCACCTTAGCTGCTTGAGCTTCATTCCTTACATCGTCATTTCCTTTCTACATACTCGTAGTCCATTAAAATTTCAATAAACTTGAAACCCTCTGGTATTATTTGACAGGTTTTAGGTCTAATGAATGTCACATATAACTTAATTTCAAGTATCACTTATCAAATACGAATACTCTATACCCTGTAGTTGGTGAGCGATCACTTATCTTTAGAACTGAAACTAAGTATTAAGCTTATACAAAATAGACATAGAAACTTACCTTTCTGATTTCAATGGCGCAGTCTAAGTTCATAAATAGAATTATTTAAAGTTGGATTGTCTATGTATGTACGTAGATTAATAGTAAATAGAGGGTGCCTATGGGGTCGGGGGGTTTAGCATTAGTGGTCCCGATGCTAAGGGATACCGCAGTCACGCGTTATGGAGCCTCTTCATTGGAGCCCATTAAGCTTAAGGAAGGCTGTTATGAAGAGGACATTATACCGTTAGTGGCGTATGATTGTCGTCGATGAAGTGTAATCGTGGCAGAAGCGCGATGACCGCATTTTCATTTGTTGAATTGGATTGTGTCACATATCTGTACGTACCAGCAAAGATGCCTGTGTTTACAACGAGCTGTAGATATTCTATATAAAATACGGAAGCGTTTCATTATAACACGTGACTGCGAAATCCCTGAGCAGTGTAGCCCTTCACAGGACTTCGCGTCGGACGCTAGGCGTGCATTGGTCCAGGTGGTGTTCGCTGGACCGCGATAGAGCACAGCACCTCACCCGGGCACCGTTGTTGTTGTTTTCCATAACTGTGACATAATTAGATAATTCCTTGTTGTTGTATAAAGATAAACGTTTACCGATGTTTGTGAAGTGTTGTCGGTACCTGTACAGACGCATATCGTACGCGCAATACATTCCATGTTTGTGATGACTGCCAATTTGGTCTAAATTTTACAATCATTGTATTAATAAAGTACATCTTACGATACGTCGATGAGATTGATTTCAACGCCGTTATGGTCTTAAGGATGCTGTGATTCTTCTATTGCATAATTTTAATGATAATGGATTTAATTATATCGGATAATTCTAATATCTCTTCCTGATGTTACGTAGGGCCTAGTCGAATCGAATTCGTCGTAATTACTGAAATGATTATCATAAGGTTAATTTAATTAATTTAATATTCTTCCATTATATAATAAAAACGGTATTGCTTAGTTCACCACGTGTCACGTAATAAAACAAAGACAATATACTACGGGCTACGTGTACATCGCACTTCATAAATTATGAGAAACTTATACTTAGATAAAATATGAGAGAGTTCAGAAACCGGGTGCTTTAGATTTTACATCATATTGTACGTACTGATTTCATTAGTGAAGTGTTCTCTAATTATACAACGGCACGTGTCGACGCGACGGCGGGGGCGGCTCGCCCGGGCCCGCGCGCGACAGCAGCCCAGTTCGTGTAAATTAAGACTTCCGCGATTTTCATCTTAGTTAATATAAAGTATTCAGCGGATAACACCAATTAAAACATTATAATAATATTATTTATAGAATTATACTTACCGAGTTGTTATATTCTAGCACAATGACGGATATATTCGTCCGCACGCCGCTTCACTCCTACCTAACTCGTCTCCGAGACGTCCTCTAGTCTTCCAGTGCAGCGAAAGCTTCCGTACCGTATCACTAATATTGAGACCGGATAGTAGGAGCCATGTATGTGATGACTATGTCAATTATTTCATTATTCCAACTCAGCTACGTAAAGTTTCCTTTACCAAGATGTCTTTCGATAGAATCACTATATTACCTTAGATTTCGTCCTAGTTCGTTCAACCCGATTCAATGGATGTGGTATAAATATGAATCAGTCATGCTGTGTTCTTAGGATCCATGCAAAAACTCTAAACTGCACTCGACGCTCATTAACAAAGAACGATTATCTGGATACAGAAACTACGTGAATACGTTTTTCGAAAAAAAGCAAAACGCCTCAAATGCACTTCGAAGATATCTCGCTTTGCGCCTGTATGGGATCTTGTAAGACGATTTTTAAAAGTTAACATACAGGAGTTGTTCCGCGGAGCACGTTCAGTATATGTAATAAGTCTCTTAGACGATTTATCTACTAAGCGACAGGTGCCTGCGGTTAGTTTTGAAGTTTTGTTTTAAAAATGTGCGTCGAGTGTAGTTGGGATGCAGCGTAGTGTCCGCCTTATATCTTTAGAGTGCCGCGGATTGCTCCTTAGCGGTTAGATTGATGACGAACGATAATGAATACAACAATTTATCAAATTAATAAAGTCCGAACGGTATACGTATTTATATGGAATATTTGCGGGGTTAGAAAATCTAGTAATGTTTACAAGTTGTTGTATTCAGTATCCTAACGTTAGATGGCGGTAGAAAAATCATCTACGTTATTGTTAATCAGTGTTATAAATCTTATCGTCTCGTTTAAGAGTTACAGTGTTGTATAGATTGGTACGTTTGATTTGTAAATTTCTGAGATTATTCTGTTATTACTGTAAAGTTTCTTTGAATAAATAAAATTTTGAAATTTACATAATCGTTCATTATGCGGTTTTATTTAAGACAACACAACGTGTACACACTGCACCTACTTCTCAGATATTTCGCCCACCTCGTTCGGCACACCTTCCCGATAGTTCCTGGAGCACATTTCGATACTCCTGAAGTACCTTTCTAAGTGTTCGTCTTTTACGTTCAAGTCTGCTGGACTGAGCCGGACATTGCACGTGTTGCCGCTGAAGGCTCCGTCAGAATTGCAATTCTCACGCGACAAGTTACGCATCAGCTCGTAATGGGAGAAGTTCATAGACATGAGTGAAGTATTGTCCATCCCTTGTATGTAATTAGAACTGGAAGAAACGTCCATAAACAATTCGGCGGCTCCCTGCGCTGCGGGGCGCGTTGGCCTCTCGCCGGTCGGCAACCGTTTCTTCTTCAGAGTGCCCAAAGCCAAGTCTAACGAACGCACGGCCTCATTCATATTAAACGATTTTCGCTTGCCGGGATCACTTTTAAGTTTTAGGGACGCTGCCGTGCTATAGGATTTAGCTTTCATTGATTTCTTTTCGTTGATCGAAGTCTCATTATTTTCCATGTCTAACGCGGTGATTTAAAATTTTCAACACATTTCTAACAATTAACTAATTTCTAACAAATATATTGTGATATTCTGTCCATAGAATCCATTCTACTTCGAATCTACAACGTATTTCTCAGTGACGTCTTCAGTGTTTTTTATATGAGTGACGTTTTAACAAAAGAGTACAGAGCATAATAATTGTCAAAAGAGTATGTAATTTATACGTTTAATAGTATATTCTAATGTATTAAATAACTACGACTATAATTAAATTTCAAAAATTTATTACATTTTTTTTAAATTAAACTCGGTGAAATAGATGACTCTGCTAACATGTTTTTAAGCGACATCTGGAGCCAATAATTTGAACTACTCAAGACCGTAACATACGTCTACAACCCCTTTTAAGTGCACGAGGCTTACATGAACTCAAACAGTTGATTTCTATTTTCAACACTAGATGGCACAATATACAATAAGAAAACATCAGCATCGTTATATCAGCCCACAGACGTCCACTGCTAGATATAGGCCTCCTCTAATGATTACCACACCGTGGGGCTATGAGCCGCCTGCATCCAGCGATTGCTCGTGACCTTCACCAGGTTATCGGCCCACCTAGTCGAGGGTCTACCCACACCACGCTTCCCCATTAGGGGTCGCTACTCCAGCACTAGGACCCCAACGTCCATGAGTTCTGAGAGCTATGTGCCCTGCCCACTGCCACTTCTGCTTTGCAATCCATCGGTGATTCTATTTCTCCTGCATCTCATTACATTGAAAATAACAGTATTTTTTAAATTATTTTTTTATTTTATTATTTTGACATTTACGTTATAAGTAAATTTAAATTCAGCTTATGTTCAACCTAAATAGTCACTCTGAATAAGTTTCGAAGGTAAATATGCATCACAGAGCGCAGCCGAAGTTGGCGCTAATCCTTCTATCTCCGCCTTCACGCCACTTGAAAGCATTGCCGTGAGCTCTTCTTTTATTCGTGAACCTAATACAAATTTATATTATAGAATAATGAAACTTCTACATGACTGTCTTTCATAACCTTAATGTAAATAGCAAATTATTGTCGTAACTACTTATATTTTCTATTTACATCTATCTATATTATTATAAAATTGTTAAATGCCAAACTTTGTAAATCAAAAATATTTAAAGGAAAAACCTACTCAGATCGACTAATTAAGGGCTTTTGAGACTAAATCCAAATTTGTTTGTTTGTTTGTTCGAGCTTCACGTAAAAATAAGAAAGTCAAACTGTCAAAAATCTCTCAAGTTTACAACTGAAGCAGAGTCCCTGAAGGCTCGGAGCTTTTTTCTAGAACCGTACACCCCACTTGCCATTTAAGCTTTTAGGAAAGTTTTAGGATACTTTAATGTAACATCCGCTGAAGACAAAAATCTGACTGAATTTATTATCATCATTACAACCCATCTATTGTGCTACCGCAGGCTTGTCTCCTCTCAGAATGTACACTATAATTCACCACGCTTGCCTATTGCGGATTAGCAGACTTATAAAGTCTTCAAATCGCTATCGAGAAAACTAAAAAAATCTTTCTATGGAAACAGTTGTTTCTCTCATGTTTATTATCATCATGGACTCGTTTTTCATAATTGAGGATGTTTATTATCATCGTGGACTCAAGCCGAAGCCTGTATAAGTATACCTTCTGACAGAATGATGTTTATAACAATTGATTGTTTAAATATTTTACCAGAAAAGAGGTGAATTTCTCCCAAAGTGATACAACAATAGAATTAATATTCTTTAGGAAAAAATCTTTTTAATTATTGTAACCATCATCCGATCATTAGCCGTTTAATTTGTTTTATTATTCGCCATCATAATCTCTATTCCATATTCGACCCCATGACCCCACGCGGGAGATTTTACCGTAATCCACGACGCTCGCTTAGTATGTGTTGGTAGACTTCACAAACACACATCCATGCGAGTTTCCCCACCAAGTTTTCCTTCTCCGTTAAATACATTGGTATCTACGATGTAGACCGCACTTACACGAGTTTAAAATAACCCAGTAGTGTGGGACCAGGTCGAATCCACGTCCTTTTTGTGGTTTGGTGATCTAGTGGTCCTGTCTAGCACCACTAGATCACCAAAGTGTTTTAAATACCTACTTTGGATGTCTAGTGGTCTTAATTTTTAATTTTATTTTATCGTATTGTCCCAAACAGCACTTACCAACTGGATTATCCAAGTAAGGTCTTTTCAAGAGTGACTTTATTTTACGTTTATCCAGTTCAGAGAGAGGCAGACGCGCTTCTTTCGGCGCCAGCGTCATCACATCGACGTGACGAGCTCCCAGCAGCGTAAGAGAACTACACGCTAGCGAGGACGATAGGTGTGACTGGGCCTGGGAGAGCCAATGCGACACCAATTAAAATCATCATCATCATCATTTCAGCCCGTAGATATCCACTGCTGAACATAGGCCTCTCCAATCGAATTCCAGCGCGATCGGTCCATAGCCACTTGCATCCAGCGAGACCCAGCGATCCTCACCAGATCGTCGATCCATCTCGTAGGTGGCCGTCCCACACTGCGCTTGCTAGTACGTGGTGTCCATTCAAGGA
>WUAW01037641.1:2213-14872 GCA_017165845.1 Thaumetopoea pityocampa | reverse complement strand
CTCTGGAGGGCATTCCCCTATCCACCACCTGGGGACGCGCCCGATGGGAGACCGGATACTCCACACGGGGCTTAATGCGGGTGGGCAGACTTCACAAGCCGTCGAGGAAATCTCTCAGACATGTAGATTTTCCTTCACCGTTTGATGAGAGTTACAATTAATTATTAAATTATTATCACGTGCGTGTGCACATGATTTGGAACAGTCAGAGGGGCATACCTTGGATTCGAACTCGTAATTTGAGACTTGGCATGCATGATCATACCACTAGGCTAGCACTGATCACAGACGCTTAAACTAATTTATGGTTTTTGAACATCCATATTTAACCAAAACTATGTCTACTAGTAGCCTATTTAATAGGAGGTGGACCTATTACACGAAGCCTTTCTTCAATATTTCATTGTGATTAAAACATACACCACACATATCCGCAGGAGGTTGTGTCATCATTTTTACTAATAAACGATATAAAATTGCACGATTATGTAAATGCATTCATTCATATACAGCCGTTTGTAATCTTGATACGATTACTTAAAAGTA
Source organism: Thaumetopoea pityocampa (assembly GCA_017165845.1). NCBI lineage: Eukaryota > Metazoa > Arthropoda > Insecta > Lepidoptera > Notodontidae > Thaumetopoea > Thaumetopoea pityocampa. The sequence goes on along the minus strand of WUAW01037641.1, from coordinate 14,326 downwards.
AAGTACACGTTTCGGACTAATCAATAAATTGTCAATTCCAAGTGCTTCACCTATATCATCATTAACTCGTGGAATTCCACTACTGAGTATGTTCTTGAAAAGGGGAGTTTTGCCATAATCTCTACGCTTGGCAGGCGTCTTGGAGATCGCAGTAGATTTTGACTGAATAACAGTATAATACTGCTGCCCGTTATCCTCGTACATCTTGCAGCTGATTCTGCATCACATAGCGTCCATGGGACCATGGGATATGGAGTAATGATACCATCATGTCGGCTTCACCCAGCAACTTCACCTTAACGTGCCATAAAATCTAAAATATACGTTATTCACTCAGTGTATCGTTATTACCTACATCTAGGAAAGCATATACCTACTAGCCTTGTAACTTGCGTCATCGTTACGTCATAATTATAAACTTAATATATACTTCAAATGTTACCGGGAGCTAGTTACATCTATATATAAAAACAGGTCTACTTAAATCAATATCAATATTAGCAAAATACGTTACAGCCAAATAAGCTCGGAGACTTTTTGCATTTGTACAGTCAGCATATAAATAAACAATTACCTTTTATATTTTTATGGGTAGGTAGGTACTTAATATTATTATTTATATGTATTAAACATAATATGTATTACTAAGTTCTAACGCTACATACTCGTGTCGCTCATCCAATAAAACAATGACGTAATTACATTTTTATAATTTATCAGAGGTAGCGTTTCAGTTTAAAATTTGATTATACCCGCTGTTTTTTTTTAAATCATATCGATTATCATGATATTTCATAAAAAATTTTTACAGATTATTATTTATAATAAAGTGCATTCTCGTGAAAATACATATTAAACAACAAATCATCGAAATAAAATATTTTGCAATTACGTCATTATTCTGTTGGATGAACGATATAAGCGACTGATGTGAGAGTGTGTAGTAACTAACGCAAACTGGTATATTCCGGTTTTAGTTACTGTGTGTACAAACACTTACTGCAAAGGCGAAAACGTCCAAGCTGATTTATCTTAGCAAATGGTTGTATTTGGCGAGCTGGTTCAAATATTTGCTCGAAGGAAATAACCGGCCAACTGGAATGAGTGCAGTGTAAACAACGCTGATCCCTCGTAAACAGGAGGTAGTACTTAAACCGGTTCGGCCTCACATCGAGCTCTTCAAGCCGCGAGCCGCGACGTCCAACGTGCGCTGACATTTCCCATGACTCGGGTGAAATTCGTGATCGGGAAGGGAGTACAAATGCGCTCGGATTGATAGCTGGATCGCCCACGATTATAATTAAATCATATTAAATTATTATGTATTACAACTGTGCGGTACCGGCGAATAATAACGTCACTCCATCTCTTCCGGTGGATTCTTAACCTTTTTTTGTCGCGGCACACTTAAACGATTTCAAAATTTGGCGGCACACAAAGAAAAAGATAATTTTAAAAGTTGAATATAAAATAAAATAATATGTACTACAAAAATAACAGTGCGTTTATTAAGGGATTAATTAATGATGAGAATACTTTTAATAAGAAATTTGAGCTTGATGTTTTTTGATAATTTCATTTACATTTGGTCATAAAAATGACAATGCTAATAAAGCTAAAATTTGACGGCACACTAAGAATTTAGCGGCACACATAAGTGCCGCGGCACAATGGTTGAGAATCACTGAGCTAAGGGATACACCGAGATAATAGGCAGCAGTGTTATCTTGTCAATCAGAATCTACTACGATCCGCAAAGTGTCTGTCAAGCGTGGAAATTACGGCCAACCTTTCCTATTTAAGGTTTCCAACAGTGGACTACCATGGGTTGATAACGATGACAGTATTATATAATCCTGTTACTTAACCGTCAAATAGCGTCTTCGTCATGATGTCGGCAACAACAAAATTTAATGGAACTGGTTTCTCTAAATTAAAAAAAAATTACAGTTATTTGGCCTATCAAACTGCGTTGCTGTCGATCCAAAAGGTCGTTTGAAAAAAATAACAGGTTTACTTAAAATGAAGAAAATACTTTGTGCAGTAAAACTGTGTTATTGTGGCTGTGTAACAGCAAAACGCTCAGTTACAGTGTAGAGTGCATTCATTGATATACTCCCATTTATAATCTTGATACGTTTATTATTACAAAATACATTTATTGAACTAATCGATAAATTGTCAATTACAAGCGCTTCACCTGTCATCATTATCAGTCCATGGGAGTGCACTGCTGGACACAGGCCTCCTCTTTAAATAGGTGGGATTTGCCATAATTCTCCACCTTTGGCAAGCCTCTTGGAGATCACAGTAAATTTTGATCGAATAACGGGATAACAATGATGCCTATTCTCCCGGTACATAATTTAGCTCATTGATATCCAAAGTGGTATATATTAACCCCCAGGGGTCGACGACGACCTGTAAGGGGTCCACGCCAAGTGTCAAGTGTTACAAATTACCTTTTTTATTTTTATAATTTTTTTTTTGTACAAACGCAGACGTAGTTGGTGTTTCGAAAGGCATTTGTAACGTTGGGCCCAACCTGGTATATCTGAATAAAACTAGTCGTCCATAGGATTTTAGGAGTTAGGAAGATGATGTCAGACGATTGTTCCGTCGTCTTCCCAGCATACCCATAAACCCCATAATCACACGCGATGTAATGTTAGGGTAAACAAGAGACAAGATCATATAGAATGTTTTGCTATGTCAGTAACGTTAAGATGTCATTCTACCGGTGCTGTACCGTACGTCTGTTATTTCTATTATTAAATTTTGTAAATCAAAAATATATTTTAAAAAACTACTCAGATTGACTAATTATGGGCTTCTGAAACCAATTCCGTTGATCTTTGTTTGTTTGTTCGAGCTTCACGCAAAAACCAGCTGATACGTATTGATCAGACTGCTACAGTTTTAAAGGTACTATTCAGACTTAAGTACTGCGGCATGTTTCATCAACATCGCTCGAGTAGAATTGAAAATACAGCTTGATCCTTGTTTTAGTAGCCGCCGTTAAGGTACGAAAGCTCAAGTAAAAGTGTTTCTACAGCTTTTTATACATATAAATCTATGATTGTTTCGGGCTTTCTCATGTAACGGAAAATCGACATTCACGTGGGCGGAGCTGCGGGCAAAACCTAGTTGTATATATTTACGCACTAAATGTATTTGACATGTTTGCCAAGCACTCAGTGTGTTCCACGTAATACGTTCATGAACTAATGTGCAGCACACACAAGTTCAATGGAATCGGAACAGAACAATTACTTCTTCTTTAATACTCCTATATAGAGATTACCACAAATCAGGGATTCTTAAACCTTTCGGTTTGGGAACCCCATTTTATTTATGAAAATTTTATCATGTCAAGCATTGCCACCAAATATTATTTTGCAGTTTTAGGCCGTTAACTTTAATTTTCCAATTTTAAGGCATAAGACAATGTAAAAATTTTACTACTGTACTTTTACTACTAGAATTTTATTGTAGTCTACAGTAGCCATTTACTATCAACTGCAAGGCGACAAGTAGCTGCAATGCATCTATTCAAAATAGCTTGAAGGGCGTTGAAGAAAATAGGAAAATAGTAAAGGAAACGAAATTAATAGTGCCGATTCTGTTGTACAGAACTAAATTAAATTTGGCGTCTCTCATTTTTTTTCTAATGTCAAACGCCAAAACGAGATAGCAAACATTTATAGCGAGTAAATAAATGTTGCGTTTTTGCGTATCTTTAGTCTGTGTGTTCCGAAATCGCGCCTAAATCTTTTAATTTTGACGTTCCTAAACGAAACTGACAGCACTAAAATTGTAGCTATCTCGTTTTGTCGTTTGACATTAGAAAAAGATAGGGAGGGACCAGATTTAGTTTAGTTCTGTACGACAGAATCGGCACCAATGTATTTTAGTTGATAAGAAAACTTGTGACAGAATGCAAAGATAGAAAAGAAACAAAATAGAAATAGAAAAATATGAATACTAGTAATTTCGAATAAAGGTTCCAAATAGTTTATACTATGCAGGTTATCAACAGTATCTTTAAAAAAGCAACCTAAAATGTACCTAGGATAGGTATTAGTTTTGATGCTTAACCATAATTGTACTTTTTTATTAGCGGGATTTAATAGTAATAATATTCTAGCTCACACACATTGATCCAGTCCCAATCTAGGATTTACTGTATCTTGAGTACTAGACAACGATATACATACTTATATAGATAAAGACTAAACACACAGATAATTACGTTCATTATTCGGGTACAAACATACGTACTTATCACAAAAAAAATTGTCCGTACCAGATTTGAACCCGAGACCAATTGGCATAGAAGACAGGGTCACTACCACTGTGCCAATCAGCCGTCGAATATGAACAGAGCGTCTCCGTGCTTTGAAGGTTACGTTTGGTCGCTTCCGGCTGTTCTGCAACAACATTGATACCTGTTTAATCACTAAAAATACACGTTCTTGCGCGAATAAATAATAGTATAAAAAATAATGAGATAACTTCACCGCTTGAGTCAGCCTTTCGAGTTTGTGTTGAGCTAAACGCGCTATCCTTGAAGTTGTGACGGAACGTGTACACCTGGGACATGTCATCCCACTTGGTAAATCCAATTTCAAGAAAGAAATCAGTCGCCAAATCCAACTGGGCTGGGCAGCGTTCGGTAAACTACGTGAGATCTCGTCAAAAATACCGCAATGCCTTAAGACCAGGGTGTTCAATGAGTGCGTGTTGCCGCTGATGATCTACGGATCTGAAACATGGCCGCTGACTATGGACCTCAAAAGAAAGCTCAAGGTCGCGCAGCGCGCAATGAAAAAGATCTATGCTCGAAATTTCCCTGCGAGATATGATCCGTAATGAGTTAATCCACAGAAGAATTAGAGTCCCCGATGTGGCTCTAAGTATTGCAAAGCTGAAGTGGCAGCGGGCGGGGCACATAGCTTGTGGAACCGATGGACGTTGGGGTCGTAAAATGCTGGAGTGGCGACCCCGAATCGGGAAACGTAACGCGGGTCGACTCCTGACTATGTGAACTGAAGACCTGGTGAAGGTCGCGTGCAATCGGTGGATGCGGAGGGCTCATCGCAGCTCCGTGTGGACATCATTAGAGGAGTCCTATGTTCAGCAGTGGACATCTTTGGGCTGATATGATAATGATGATGAAACGCGCAAATACGGATAAATCATTTGGAGACGTTTTTGCATTTGTAGTAGTGTCTTTACACACAGTGACTAAAACCGGAATAAATGAGTTTGCGCTAGCTACCGCGTGCCTCGCACTCTCGCACCAGTCGGTTATAATAAATAGCTTTAGAAGTTAGTTATACATATTAAAATTAATACATTTAATATGCACAATATTAAGCACCTAACTCTAAATATCAAAAAAGTATCAAAATCATTTTTTTATATATTTACCTGCTGACCGTAAAACTACTACAAACTCAATAACGTCTACACAACATGGGTAAACTTGAAATATTGACACTTGATTTTATCATATTTTATATAACCTAATATACCTGACATTCGTTATAACTAAACACAATAGTCACGAATTCAGTATTCAAAAAAAAATTGCTGTTACCACAACTACAATAGGTTGATTCGTTATCATGTAATAGGTAGATGTTATTGTCTCGATTTCTCGTACCTAAATAGATAGAGAGTGCTTTCTCTAAATAACTGTATGCGCCGCGTATATTATTTTCGCAACTTTCTTCTATTGTTATTTCTTTCTAAAAGAAAAATATACAAATCTATTTTATTATTTAAAACCAAAACTGTGCATAGAGAGAGGAGCGTCGCATTGGTAACGTCAAAAATCCCAAGCATATGTAAATATTAACCTGCTCGCCCCACTTGTGAATTGTTTCGCCCACAATTCACAGGCCGTGGATTTGCATTTAGGAAGTGGGGCAATTTGAATAAGCACCGTTTGCAAACGGACTGCTAGGCCGTCTCACTATTATAAATATGGCGTCGGCACTGACTGGACATTGTTCAGTGCTATGTAGTATTTAATTGAACCTTTTTCTCCGCGTGTTGACAGTATGTTTAAATATTAATTTAATTATGTAACAGTGTAACCGAAACTTAGTTTATGCATGAAGTATCTAGTTTTTGCATGAAGCTTGACCAGTCAAACAGAGTCGAAGAAAACAAAAGCTGGTTTCGGAAGTCCTTAATTATTCCGAGTTAGATTGTTGATGTATCTTTAATGTACAAACAATGGAGTTTTACAGTTTTATAATAGTATAGATAATTAATTTTAATTTTTAAATATACTGTGAAGCAAAACCTCCTAAGGAGACCTACATGAAAGATTTTTCCCAACGGATCCTGTCAAGTTGCATTAGGCCAGCATAATGTACTATAGTTTAACTCCTCTTATTCTGAGAGCAGACCATACCCTATAGTAGGATATTAGATGGATAATACATTCCAAAAGCTAATTATAAAATTTGACTTACTTTAAGTATTTTCATGAAACGTACATAATTCCTGGTAACTACGCATATGAATACTTTTATAGCTTCGTTTGCACCGAACGAATATTTGTAACTTCGGCATGACGTAATGTGAGTGACCAATTAGTTGTACACATGTTATGTTTGTTGTCATCATCGCTCGTTCGGACTATCCCCATCGCAAAATATGTTTTAGTAATTATTTATCCTTGTTATTGACTAGTTTCTAATAACTGAACACATCATCAACATTTCATCATCATTATCAGCACGTGGCGGTCCACTGCTGGACGTAAACCTCTCCCAAAACGCACCACTTAGCCCTATCTTCGGCTGCACGCATCCAATAGCTGCTAGCCACTTTCCCCAGATCGTCGCTCCGTCTACCCGGGGCCATTCCACACTAGGTTTGCCTAAACGCGGTCCCCACTGCAGAACTCGCGTGCTCCAACGATTGTCGGTTCTGCGGCAGATGTGACCAGTCCACTGCCACTTCAGCTTGCTTTGACGCGATTGACCGATCGATCGCCGCTATTAGTCCAGTCGATCGTGGCAAGCCAAAATCACATAAGTTTAATATACCCAATAATAATATTTATATGTAAAACAGAATGCGCAGCGTAATCACCAACTGCTGCGCCAATCATCTTGTTTTTTCAATCACCGTTCCATCACGTTATTCAAAATTTCAAGAAGTATGTAACGGGAAGATCGCACAGGGTTGCATCAGTAAACAGTCGATCTTGGGTCTAATCAAGTTGCCCCCTCTCCCCTGCTATAGACGCACCCGAAAGTTCGAGTAACTCCTGATGAATTGAATGTTAATGTAGGAACAAACTTTTTGTTTAATTATCAACACGACTACATTTTTTTTTGTATTAGAACAATATCAACACTGCCCGAATGAACTTAATATTTTAACTGAAAACATATGTATGTACTGTTTCCGCAGCTTCTCTCCCCCGTGTTTAATTTTTCATGTTTAGTTTTAATTACCGTAGTACCTCTTTGTAAACGACGTTTGGGTGTTCCCTTTTGTGGCTAAACTTACTAAACTAATTCACCCTCTAAGGGGTAAAATTTTGAAAAACGCCGATGTATGTGTACATTTATTTCTGACCGGAATGTTGTGCTTTTTACTTTGGAAATAACGGACTTCCGTACAATAGTTCATTCCTTATTTTACCCTTTTTTAGGGATGAAATTTTCATAAATCGTTTCTTAATGGACGCTTACAACATAAAAGGCATCAACTGCCAAAATTTTAAGTTTGTAGCCCCAGCGGCTTAGGCTCTGCGTTGATGAATCAGTCAGTCAGGCAGGACAAGTAATTATATATCGACGTTTGAAAGGTAATAGGGCATAAGCAACATTTTGGTCGTAGATGATTTATGTATGCCATCCATGTATGTATGTGTTTTATGTATAAAATTGTCCGCTTTTTCAAATGCACTTACTCCCATGGCTCTACAATGACTTTATTACCACTTATGCGCAACTAGAAAAAATCAATCAATTGATTGATCTAATCAAGTTCAATTGATCTAAGAGACATACAACCACATAAAAGAACGTCGAATCAAATAAATATGTGCTTTGTCAATTAATGCTTTTATTTTTCTTGATTCTACAACTGGTTCCATTTTCACGATAAGACGATAAATAAAAAAGTTATGTCCATTTTTGTGCAGTTTCAAACGTTAAACTGCTCACCTGACCAATTTGGTTTTTGTCACTTATACCCTATTGCCTTATAACCGTCGATATGTATTCATACTTTGAAAATGACGGACTTCCATACAACCGTTCATTCGTCCGTAGGCTCTGCATAGATGAATCAGTCAGTCAGTCAGGACAAGCAACCATATATGTATAGATAGGTGCATTACATTTTACTAGACCAATTAAATTCTCCCGTGTTCTGGGCGTTAATTTGAATGCGGTTATAACAAGGTGCTGCGTCCGATAACTGTCATGGATTATAATATTTATACTTACCGTTGAATGTTACCGTAGACAGCTGATCGTATCTCGAGGCGCGTAAATATGATGAAAAGACTATCATTACTGGACACGTAGACGCCGTCAGCCTATTATCTCGCTAATGCGTTGAAACATCGGTGTGATTATCACAATGGGAGACAGGCTTCTTTTATTATTTCTCTTACTGTAATTATAATATAAACGTCACATATAAGACAGATGTTCTCCTTGTACCGTCGGCATTACAATAGCGTCTCACTCCATCTCTTCCTGTGGGTGTTGTGAGAATCAGCTAAGAGATTAGAGTACTCTTCTTTTCGCCCGCGTGGGAAACGAGTCGTGTCGGGTAATGAATCACGACAAAAGCATTTTTATAAGGTTCAAAAGCGTTAAAGTTCCTTATTGCGATCCCACGAAAAAGAATGAAAGGAAAGAGGGTGAGGTAAGACAGGTGTATTGAGCAAGGAATATAGAATTTGGGAAATGGACTATAGGGTATAGGATACTACTATCTCGGAAGGTGTAGGAAGAGACAGTAGAAGCTGGGGGGCCGGGGTCGAAGGAAAATTTATATTCTAATAATAGCAAAAAACTTGTCTCACTAGTAGGTAATTATTAAATTTATTTTATTTTTAACAAAAACATTAAAATAACTCATTGGTTCTGACCATACGATACGATCGGCCACACGATTTGACTCCGAATCCAATGACATGCATAACTTAAAACGACCATGTTTTGAGTTACGCGATGTTAGAACCTAAGCGACGATTTGCATATCGACACATCCATTTTTTTTTTAAACCGGGGGCAAATGCCTGCCGCATACCTCAGAAAGGTTGTGTGGGGCTCGATCCCACTAAAACCCCCCGAGTGATCTTCTCTAGCCCATATTGCTGAAGCCGTGTGATCACGTGAGCATTCTGCCACAGCTTCGGTGGGCTTTGGACCTGTTCTCTTCTTCTGGGAGAAATACTGAGCCTCTCCTCCTTCTTATAGTCAGACGATGCGTCTGATGTCTCCTTGGGCCTGTGGCTGGTCGGGAGGTGAGATGCCCCTCTCAACGCCCTCAGATCCCTCCTTACGGAGGTCTAAGGCCCGTATTTTGGTGCGCCCTTTGGCGCCCTCTGTGTCTCTGGCAGGCCAGACATTACTACCTCGCAATATGAGGCGACTTCCTGCCAACAATCTTCACTCCCGACCATGTGCTGGACGATGTCGACACCTCCATGCAATAACACTGTAACACACTTTTTTTGTTTGTAGGGAAGATCAGAATTTAAAATTGAAATTTTATATAAAGTTCAATAAAAAAATCTCTATCGTCTGTCATTTTGGGAGCACTTATTCTCTACTTGAAGGCTGTAAAAGAAAACTGTCATATATTTTATTATACTTATTTTTTTTTTGTTAACAAGAATGTATAACTCAAAATGCGAAAAAAATTCGTTACGATGTTATTGCATAAAGTTGTTAATTTCTATATTATTATATTATGTACAAATATAATTACAACTATTTTTTAAAAAAAAAAAGATAATTCGTAGCACCCTTAATCGACGAAAATCTATGAAAATATTTATGGATATGGATGAGGCGAGAGAGGTACGTCAGGATCGTAGTGCTACCTGCCCTTGTGATATACTGGTGTGAGTGTATGTATGTATATAAATATATTAAAAGCTTAATAAAATCTATTAGCTTGTCGCTAGCATAGTGAGACGTATAAAAACTTGAAAAAAAAAACGTCGTACATTGCATCATCTTTTAATATATGCGGTTACTGGTTGGCGTTGAATGTAAATTGTGAACGCGACGGGTATAATCTGAGTGTAGATTACTTACTAGTCAGCTAGCAACGTGACTGGTGTGTAATTGTATGGAGTGATCACCGGACGGCCGCTTGAGTTCATTGTTTATATGACTGAATGGTAAATATTATTATGATAATACATACATACAACCACCCCTTTTCCCTGGCTGTCCAACGGGGAATCGAACCCTGGTCTAATGCGTGACAAACGGGAACAGTATCCCTGAACCACTATACAACCGAAGAATTGGAGTAGGCAGAGACCATTTCTATCCATTTGCTTAGAGCAAACTGGTTATCTGTAGCCCACTTTTGGCCCTCGCGGGAAATGAGACGTGTCGGGTGGCGTTCCTCATTACGTTCCCACGGAAAGGAAAGAGGGTGAGGTAGGAAAGGTGTATTGAGCAAGTAATATGGAACTTGGGAAAGGGACTATAGGATATAGGATACTACTATCTCGGAAGGAGTAAGAAACAGTAGTAGCTCGAGAGGCCGGCGTTCTTACCAGTCTATTTGCCGAATAGGCTAAAAGACTAAGTAATCCCTGACCCAACTGCCCGGTATATTCGTTTCGTCAATCGAATCTCACTCATACTTTCTAAATGACCAAACAATTGGAGCATTCTTTTCTCGATCCTTGTCACCACGTCATACTTCAAGTTACGCCGATCCCTTATCACACTATTCCTCAATCGGTCACTCAGGGTGACTCCGCAGATATTCCGTACGAAACGTATTTAAAGCGCATTTATACGACTTTCGTTCATTTGAATAAAAATAATAAAAAATTAACTATATACCAACGGCTTTTGATATTTATACTATTGTACTAAGGTATTACGTCTCGTTTTCCACAGGACTACAAGAAACCGCTGGAGGAGAGCAGCCCTGCGATACTGAACGCGAGTAAGATCCAGACGCTGTTCCACCGGCTGCCCGACATCCTGCAGTGCCACCTGCACTTCCGCACCGCGCTCGTGGACTGCGCGCGCACGTGGGACCGCGACGAAAAAATTGGTAAATACATAATTAAATTGGTAAATAAATTGGTAAACTCATTATAAAATTGGTAAATACATAATTAAATTGGTAAATAAATTGGTAAGCTCATTATAAAATTGGTAAATACATAAATTGGTAAATAAATTGGTAAACTCATTATAAAATTGGTAAATACATAATTAAATTGGTAAATAAATTGGTAAACTCATTATAAAATTGGTAAGTGTATAATAATAAAATACATATTTGTTGGTCTTAAACGAGATTTGTTGTTCGTCCCCACTACAGGGGCACGGATCTCCCCTTATTAGAAGGGGATTAGGCCGTAGTCTACCGCGCTGGTTTTGTGCGGGTTGGTAGACTTCACACACCCATGCGGATATATATGCAGGTTTCCTCGCGAAATTTTCCTTTTCCGTTGAGTACATTGGTGTCTACAATGTAGACCGTACATGAATTAGAAATAACTCAGTGATACAGGAGTGGGATCGAACCCACGACCTTTTGATCTCAAATCGAATCTGGCACCACTAGACCACCAATGTACCTTTGTAAAGTTTTTATTATATTATTATTAATAACAAGCTTTTGCCCGCGGCTCCGCCCGCGTGAATGTTGGTTTTCCGCTACATGGGAAATCCCGACACAATCATAGATTTATATTAAAAGCCTTGAACCACTTTTACTTAACCTCTCGTACTTTAACAGCTGCTACTAAAACATGGATCAAGCTGTATCTTCAATTCTACTGGACCGATATTTATGAAACATGCCGCAGTATTTTAAGTCGAAATAGTAATTTTAAAACTAACGTCATCCTCTTCCAGGTC
>WUAW01037637.1:4515-14808 GCA_017165845.1 Thaumetopoea pityocampa | reverse complement strand
AAGCATACATACTTATTAAAGTAACTTAAGGGGTATACATATTATCTATTATAGTTTTTACACTACAATACCGCACCCCACGCTTTTAATTGTAAAATTATTTTTTAGTTCGGTTTTCTTATAAAACGTGCTGTTTTAGTTTTTTGACTGGAAAACTGGAACTAAAAAATGAAAAATAAGTAATAGATTTATTTTTCATTTTTTAGTTCCAGTTTTTTTAATATCCTGATCAGGATCTTTGAAAAAAAAATGAAATTATTGTATTGTCATCGATCCTTTAGAAGTATGCAAAGTTTCAAATCGATCCGATGGTTTTAAGTGGGTGAAAATCGTTTTCAAAATTCCGTTACATAGATAGATACAAGTCAAGCTAATATAAAGCGTGTAAAAAAGTCATCCCTATGCAAAAATAGGTCCTCCTATGGCAGGACCTATATGCCCATGTGCCCTATGGGGCACGATCCGAAATTTAACGGCGACTCTCTTTAAGTCCAGCGAGTGAGAAACCAATCCACCCTGCGTTTTCCGGTTCATTGTCGCAACCAAAAAACCTTTCTTTCCCACCATTTCATCATAACATCGATGTTTGAGTGGCCGTCAGTAGCAAATTAGACGCCACTGGATGAGACCCCTAATTTTCAACTAAATTCTTTAATTTTCATTAAAATCTCAACTAATTTTCAAGTATGAAAAATTAATCTCAATTGTTCTCTGGAAAAATCCTTGTCTCGAGCGATTTAATTAAAAGCACTTCCTAACATATTAAATTGATAATTTGAATATATTTGATGGTAGTCCATTGGATTATAACAGTCCCAATGATATAACAATGGCAGATTAGAATACTCTGTTTTGCACACAAATGAAAAAAAAAATATGATCATAAAAAAAAAGAAATAGAAAGTGTATATTGGGCGGTCTTCTCGCAATATGGCATCAATAAAAAAATATATTCATGAAAAAAACAACAAGAAATAGAGAGTGTACATTGGGCGATAATAATCGCAATATGCGATCTCTTCCGAACAACCTTTGGATGAATAGGATTCACAGCTAGATTTGGTGGTGCTATTGTACTGTGTATATTTATTTTAAATGTTACCGATGACAATATATTCTCTTACTGTTATTTTGACAGATTCCTGTGGGGATACGACGATAGCATCATAAACACTGCGAAGCCCATGCTAAGTTTACAAGGACAACTTAAATTCGACAAATTCGGACTACTAGTGACGGTGAGACATTTGTCATTATATTTATTATTAAAGTTCAAGTTTACCTCATCTTAAATCACCCCAACTTACACCTACTGTTATTACCTCACCTCACCTCACCATAGTTCTATTCACATCATCTTAACTCACCTTACCTCACGCCAACTTAGCCTCACTCCTACTCAGCTCACCTCGTGTCACCTAACTTCATTTCACATCATCTTAACTCACCTTACCTCACGCCAACTTAGCCTCACTCCTACTCAGCTCACCTCGTGTCACCTAACTTCATTTCACATCATCTTAACTCACCTTACCTCACTCCAACTTAGCTTCATTCCTACTCAGCTCACCTCGTGTTACCTCACTTCATTTCACATCATCTTAACACATCTTACCTCACTCCAACTTAGCCTCACTCCTACTCAGCTCACCTCGTGTTACCTCACTTCATTTCACATCATCTTAACACATCTTACCTCACTCCAACTTAGCCTCACTCCTACTCAGCTCACCTCGTGTTACCTCACTTCATTTTACATCCTCTTAGCATACCTCACCTCACTTCTATTCAGTTCACCTCATGTTAGCTCCCTTAATTTTACGCCCTCTTAGGGTAACGTACCATACCGTGGTGCCTTCTTTTGATTGAATAACAGGATAACGTTGTTATCATCATATTAGAATAGTCTGCTGTACATCCATTAGCTGCCTTAGCTTTGACTTTATAAATCCAACTTAATTTTTGTGCTAATAGTTTACTTCAACCCTCTAATTTTATTCGTATCTGTTGCTCTGTTCATGAAAAGAAAGATAAACGAACAAACACATTTTATCATTTTTTATTAGTATTAAACAGTGTAATTCTTCAGATATATTTAATTTCACAGAAAAACGGAACAGTATCGGAGCGATTCACTATCAATACGGGGGAATACAATAAGGAGAAAATGAACATGATTGAGGAAGTAGACGGTCACGACCATCTCACCTTCTGGGGCAGCTCCGATTGCAACAGGTGTGTAGTCTACAGTTACTGAACCGTAACCGATAGGTACACAAACAGTGACCGAATTGTATACGTTCCGTGACCGAATAGTATCGTAACGAACGTATCGTTTAACGAACCAGAAACGATTTCAGTAGACTTGAAAGTTATTAAAAAAATATTAAGACATAAAAACAGTATTAATTATTACTATAAATATTTTGATTAAGTACACACATAATTATTTCGAAGAACAAAATTGTATCTGCTTTTTATATTAAGGTAAGTACCTTTCCAACAAAGTACTCATAAATGAAATTAGTCACTTAATGGTTGATTGGTAGAAAATACCTAGGTATTAAATCCGCTCTTACGTGTATTCCTCACTGTAGCATGTAGGGATTTGTCATAATTACGACGAATAGCAGGCGACTCGGAAATCGCAATAGTTATCACGTGAACAACAGCAAGATAACACTATCTGTATTATTCCAGAGATCTACTTAAATGCCGAGTACAGAGTAGACTACAACCTCCACCATTGTTTTATCATCCCCAATCCATATTCGTCCCCACTACAGAGGCACGGACCTCCCCTAATCAGGAGGGGGATCATGCCGCGGTTTACCGCGCTAGCTCAGTGCGGGTTGATAATCAATTATATTTATGAAAGTTTTAATTAAATTAATAAACATACTTATGACTGGAAAATTTCAGAGACTGGTTTAACAATCAATCAACTCCTCTTGTCTACGGACCTGTATAAAAACCGTGATTTGATACAAGCCGTGACCGTTGTATGTACAGACCGTGACCGAATAGTGTAAGGGTCGTGACCGAATGATGTACAAACCGTGACCGAACTGTATACGGATAGTGTCGACAAACATTAGACGACAGTCAGTTATCAGAATCCACGCCACAGCCATTTTCTGCACAACAACTCAGGACTAATTATTAAAAAATAAATAAATAAATAATCTGAAGTAACTGATTGATCTATTCTACATAAAAGACGTAGTCAGGATGCGATCAAGTTGTGGGGTTCCTACGATTTTATTAGTAAATATGATTAATATATACGCAATTAGAGTCATATGTATATCACATTGCTAGGTCGACAGGTTATCAGCAGAGATGGAGCAAGTGGCTCGCTCATAAAATTAAATGTTGTGTAAAAATAATAAGTATGTAATTATGTAATTAAGTTCCTACAAATGCCGACAATGTCATTAAGACGTCAGCGGGAAATTATACACGATACGAGAAGTCATGGAACTATTATAATGGTCGGCCAGAGTTCGAATCTCAGACCTTCGATACTAAGGTCGAAAGCAAAGACGTGTCACCACAATGAGTCTCACAAGTGACCATGTTAGATTTCATTAAACTGAATCCCTCCAGTGTGAAATGGCAGAATCGTCTCAATAAATTCAGAGTTTATTAGTATACCAACGCCCACTAGGCCAAATCAACCCGTACTGGGCCAGATCAACCCGCACTAGGCCAGCGTGGTAGACTCCGACCTAAACCTCCTGCTAATCAGTAGAGTTCCGTGCCCCTGCAGTAGAGACGAATATGGACTGGGGACGATTATATTTTATTTTTATTGTATTAGTCTATAATGTATATACATATATACATACATACACACACGCCATAGTCTATACTGTATCCTATATTTATGTATTTATATAGAACAATACATTGCATTGGTGGTGTAGTGGTTTTAGACACGGCTTACGATCGAAGGGTCGTGGGTTCGAATCCCGGTCCCGTACCACTGAGTTATTATTTGTAATTCATGTACGGTCTACATTTGCAGACACCAATGTACTTAAAGGAGAAGGAAAACTTCGCGAGGAAACCTGCATGCCCGCGCATGGGTGTGTGAAGTCTACCAACCCGCACTAGGCCAGCGCGGTATACTACGGCCTAATCCCCCTCCTGATCAGGGGAGGTCCGTGCCCCTGTAGTGGGACGATATGGACTGGGGATGATGATAGAACAAAAATAGCCCAACATATTAAAACTATATAAATTTCTTGCTACGTGGCGCTGGAATAATAATAGCGTCACTCCATCCCTTTTGTGGATGCTGTGAGGACCAGATAAGCGATGTACCAGGATAATGTGCAGCAGCGCTATCATGTTATTCAATCAAAATCTACTGCAACCTCCACACCTCCATACGCCTGCTAAGTATGAAAATTAGTGCAAATCCCTCCTTTTTAAGGAGAAGCCACTAGTGGACCTCCAAGTACTGATGATGTTGATGATGAAGTTTTTTTTTAAATAAGCTGATGGGATACAAATTATTAGTATTTATTTTATTAGTAGAGTACATTGTTGGACTAGTGATGTCTAGACATGACTCACGATCAGACGATCATGTTCGATTCGGTCTATGAGAAGGAAACTTCGTAAAGAAACCAGACCAGCATGGTAGACTGCGACCTTATCCCCCTTCTGATTAGAGGAAGTCCGTGCCCGTGTAGTGGTACAAATATGGACTGGGGATGATGGATCACGATATTCATTGCAACATCAACAAACTAATTTTATTTATTTTACTTTATTTCATCGCTTGGATAGTCGGCGATCTACCACTGTACGTTTCTCGCGCGATTTCTTTCCACGCTCCACCGTGCTGTGGAATGTGCTCCCAGTGACGGTTTTTCCAAGCGGATACGACTTGGGGACTTTCAAGAAACGAGCTTACACTTTTCATAAAGGCCGGCAACGCACCTGCGGTCCCTCTGATGCTGCGGGTGACTATGGACAGCGGTGATCACTCACCGTCAGGTGACTCGCTTGCCCGTTTGCGCACCGTTACATAAAAAATCTTGATTTACTTCCAAAAGTAAAATATAATAAAGATTAATCTAAATAATCTAATCTAAATTTCATTGTATTAATGAAATTTAGACGCTGAAGGGGTCCATGCCAACTATTAAAAACACATTTTGAGTTGAGAAAAAAAAATTGTGTCAGTTTTTGAATATTTTTTCAATCCTCACTATCAATTGACTGTTCTAGATACCGATACTAGTGTTAACTCAATAGCCCACCACTGGACCCGTTTTGTTTGAACGTCCACATACACTTGGTTATGTTCATATTAAACGCATCATTTTCAGCATACAAGCGTCGGACGGCACGATATTCCCGCCGTCGCAGCTCGACAAGAAAACGACTTTACACGTGTTCTATCCGAACTTGTGCCGAAGACTGCCATTCGTGTACGAAAAAGATGTCGAGGTGATTATTTGGTCATATATTAAGACGATTTTTTTTTTGTTAATATTCTGGACACACACATTGATCTAGTCCCAAACTAGGACTCCCTGTATCTTGGGTACTGGATAACGATAAGCTTACTTATGTAGGTAAATTCAATACATAAATACAGAGCCGTCTTTACGCGGGGTTCAAGGGCTGCGGTGCACCCGGGCGCAGTCCTAGGGGACGCAAACCGGTCGCCATAAATTTCGATGGGTACCTACTAGGTACAATGAGAGCACGCGGGCGGAGCCGCGTGCATAGTTAGTTCATTATACATCATAGGCATTGTTTTACAAAGACGCCGCGTGCCGCTTTCGGCACGTGTCGGTATTTTTTTTTTCGGGATTTTGAATTGGCAAAAAGTAAATCATTTTTATTTATTTTTAAAGACACCTTCAAAATATTTATATATATATATTATATTATAATTATAAATAATTATAAAATTGTTAAATGTCAAATTGTCAAAAATGAAAGATTATATAAAAGAACTACTCAGACCCACTAATTAAGGGCTTCTGAAACCAAATCCGTCGATCTTTGTTTGTTTGTTTATTCGGGCTTCACGCAAAAACCAGCGGGTAGATTTTATTTAAACTATTACAGTCTTAAAACTACTATTCCGACTTAAATACTGCGTCATATTTCAACAAAATCGGTTCAGTAGAATTAAAGATACAACTTGATCTCTGTTTTAGTAGCCGCCGTTAAGGTAGGAGAGGTCAAGTAAAAGTGGTTGTAAGACTGTTTATATAAATCTATGATTGTGTCGGGATTTCCTAGCTAGTGGAAAACAGACATACAACACGCCGGCAGAAGCCGCGGGCAAAAGCTAATAATATTATAAAGTTATTTAATAATCGTAGGGTATACCCTATACCAACAGATAGCCGACGGGGTCCTGCTGTACCGGTACCGGATGCCGCTCAATGTGTTCGACGACCCCAAGCACAACGCCGAGAACCAGTGCTACTGCGAGATAGACACGGGGACTTGCCCCCCGAGGGGGGTCATCAACGTCACCGACTGCACTATGGGTGAGCGAGTCGTCGTCGTATCGACCCTGTCGGCAAACAATGGCACAACTACAAAATGGCTACCTTACAGGAGAACGGTTTAATGTTTTGGTCTCGCGTGTCTCTGTATATATTTTTTCCAAAATGATTTTAATTAATTAGAACCTATAATTAATTATATTGGTCGTGTAACGGTTATAGACAGGACTTGCGATCGAAACGTCGCGGGTTCGATCCCGGTCCCGTACCAGTGAGTTATTTCTAATTCATGTACGGTCTACATTGTAGACACCAATGTACTAAACGGAGAAGGAAAACTCCGTGAGGAAACCTGCATGCTCGCATGGGTGTGTAAAGTCTACCAACCCGCACTAGGCCAGCGCGGTAGACTACGCCCTAATGCCTCTCCTGATCAGGGGAGGTCCGTGCCCCTGTAGTGGGGACGAATACAGACTAGGGATGAACCTACAGTTAGCATACAAAAATATGCAGAGGTACTCGAGTCCAGAACTTTAACCTGCTCTCCTGTAAAGTACAGTAGTAGTAGTAGTCAATAAGCAAAAATTTAAGAAAACTCATAAAAACTTACAAAAACCATGAACTAGTAATTTCTATACAATTATAATATTTTTACAGTAAATGTCATTTCTGGACACGTTTGTCTTCAAATAATAATAAATAATAATAATTATATCGGTTATCGACCTCGTTATCGGTGGAGCACCATTTTTTGTATAATATATATAATTTTTTTTTAGTTTTTATGTATATTTTATAAAAAAATGTTTCAATAAAGATATATGGATAATAGTAATAATAAATAATAATAGGTTGTTGTTATATATACCACAAGGATCTATATAGATCACATTAATTAAAAAAATTTTTCGAAGCGAGCAGCGCTCCCCGCTCTCAGAAACACATTAGGAATCGACGAATTTGCATAAATTCAATATCAGTTAAGTAGGAAGTCTACCCAAAACCGAAAAATATGGCCAATTAATCTAAGAGGTAAAAAAACGTTTGGGAACCTCTGTCTTAAAGTCCACCCATGTGCAATTAATGTATGAAGAAAATATGTCTATATAAAAATCCTGTAACTGGAAAAAAATTGATGATAAAAAGTCGACCAATTCTAACGGTGCTAAAATAAAGTCTTGCTCTACCCTCACAATGGGCCATGCTTGCATGGCCCACGGGAGTTGAGCTGTGACCTCACATAACAATTTTATTATATTAGTACGAATAAACAATTATATTAACAATTATATCAGTACGAACTTACTATTTAAATATAACGCGTTTTGTTTCAGGGGCTCCAGCGCTGATTTCATTTCCGCATTTCTATTTGGGCGACCCGAAGCTCCGAAAAGACGTGACCGGCCTTACACCGGATCCCCTGCGACACGACTCTTACTTAGACATTCATCCCACTTTGGGGATCTCTCTCACCGGAAAATCAAGGTTGGTATCATACTATCTATTTAATGGTAAGTTAGTATCGAGTTAATATCAACTTTAGTATCGAGCTAGCATCAAGGTCAGTATCTAGTTAGTATCAAGGTTAGTATCTAGTTAGTATCGTGATTAGTATCTAGTTGGTATAAAGGTTAGTAATAAGATTAGTATCAATATCAGTATCGAGTAATCATCAAGTTATTATCCGATAGCCCGAACAAACAAACAAATAAACATCGACGGATTTAGTTTCAGAAGCCCTTAATTAGTCGATCTGTATAGTTTGTTTTTTAATATTCTTGATTTTTGAAATTTGACATTTAACAATTTTATAATAGTATAGATAGATATATAGATAGATAATTTGATATACTATATAGGATCGAAAAAGGAATGCTCCAATAGTTTGGTCATTCAGAAAGGATGAGTTAAATTCGAATGACGAAACGCCCAGGAAAAATGTACCTTGACCAAATCAACAATTTGTTTCAAAAAGGTCAAGTTCATAGCACCTTTAATCGACGAAAGTGTATGAAAATATATATGAATGTCTACCACCGCCCCAAACGTATGTCAGGACGTTGTATATACGCTAAGTCGCTATAATACTTCACCACCGTGATTTAGACTTCTACGTCAATGTCGTCACTCAAGTCTGCGCCATCTGTTGAGGATGTGTGGTACTATGTAGCGAAGTAGGTGACCACTAGTTCTTTATTTCTCTTATATCATCACAGGATGTAGATCCTAGATCAGAATTTAAAACATCTGTAAAAATGTCTGGATTATATATATACGCTAACTCGTTATCAACTTCAACACATTCAGATTTCTGTCAATGTCATCACTCAAATCTACGCCATCTGTTGCGGATGTATGGTACTACGTAGCGAAGTAACTCAACATTAATTATAAAACTTCACAGCTTACAGATCAATATACAAGTGAAGAAAACTCCAATGTTCTCATCTCTCGGATTCTTAGAAGAAGGTATCATTTTGCCCGTCGCTTGGATTGAAATGGTAAGTATTTATAATGTACTTGCTTTTGCTCCCGTCTGTACACGTGTGATATTTTAATAAAAAGATTCAAATCATATTCTAATAAGATATCGAATTTCATCAAAATTAGTTCAGTCGTTTTGACTTAACTAAACTTAAGTATCAAATAATGGTGGTAATTCTGTTGTAACAGAACTTAAATAAATTTAGTCCTTCCCTATCTTTTGCTAATGTCAAACGCCAAAACGAGATAGCAAACATTTATAGCGAGGACCAACCTACATTTCTGTTAAACAGTTCAAAAAAGTGTTGTATTTTTGAGTATCTTTAGTCCGTGTGAAACTGACAGCACCAAAATTGTAGCTATCTCCTTTTAGCGTTTAACATTAGTAAAAGATAGGGAGAAACTAAATTTAGTTATGTTACCGCAGAATTAGACCAATATCTTAAATTTCGGAGTTAAAATCTTAGACTAAGTATGTCTTTTATGCTATGGCGTCTAATAACACAACTATACCGCCATTAATTAATTGATTAAATATTTAAGCGAAACACACAACACAGTATTAATACATCATCACCATTATAAGGAATCATATGAGGAACTTTAACATTTTTAACCTTATAAAATGGCGGCGTCATGGTTCACCACCCAACACGTCTCGTTGCTCGCGGGGGCGAAATGTGGGCCGCGGATAACCACTGCTATATTGAACTATCGTAGCAGGTGGAAAGAAGTGGTCTCTGCCTACCCCCAATGGGAAAGAGACGTGACTGTATGTATGTATGTAGTATATACAATACTATGGTCTCTGCCTACCCTTATGGGATATCGGTGTGAGCGTATGTATGTATATATGTATCATCATTATCAGTCCTTGGAAGTCACCGCTGGGCATAGAGCTCCCCCTTAAAAAGAAGGGATTTGTGATATTCTCCACGCTTGACAGACGTCTTGGAAACGCGGTAGATTTTGAATGAAAATGAATTGTAATCCTGCTATTTCTTAGCTAGTTCTGATGCCATCCACGGGGAGAGATAGTGACGCTATTATTATGCCGGCGCCACACAGCAATATTAATAATTATTAATCATTAATATTAATTATTAATACATACAGAACCAAAATCAGTCATTACACAATTAAATTTCCACAAAGAAATTGAACATGAAAATATACGACACAATTCGATTCATGTGTAATTAAATGAAAACAATAAGAATTTGTAATGTGTCTGTCTCTATCTGGCTGACTTTCGCCCCTGACTGCGAGTGTGTAAAGAGTGATACATATACGACATTTATACTGATATAGGTATTCTCTTTGT
>WUAW01037635.1:0-14794 GCA_017165845.1 Thaumetopoea pityocampa | reverse complement strand
TATATATATATATATATATATATATATATATCCTGGGACGACGATTCTACGATTCACTGATGACAGATTTGATGATTTATCAACTCTTCACAGCTCTTCGCGAAACGGAACGAATTACTTAAGAACTTACTTTATTATCCTATCATAAAGTGTAATCGGTAAGTGAGTGGGTATGTGTGACTTTTAGTGTTACTTATAGTATTACTTGTAGTCTAGAAGTCTCAATAAAGTTTATAATGTGACGAAAATAGCACAAAGAGAAATAACAAAATGAGAACAAAGGTCAATGGAAAGTTTCCTCCCTTCGTTTGGGCATCTTTAGGACCAATAACACGACAATTGCGTCTCCTGTAAACTACATTAATGCTTATCTATCGTCTTGATTAGACGCCGACAACAAGATCACGAAAAAGAGACACAATTTACGTTGGCCAAATGTAGAGTTCCGTGTGGCGTATATATTCCGTAATTCCGAAATCTAGCGTACACAATTAAGAAAAAATATGTACATTCAAATATATATTATTTGCTGTTTAAAGTTATTTTTATTAAGTTATAAACTTTACAGTGAGCCGAATACAAGATATCTTGGTCAACTAGGTATATCTTATCAACTGGCGTTGTTAAACTGTTCGTAATACTGATAAATAAGCGTAGTAAACAAAGAAAAGAACTATGGTTGGCCTTATTTAAGAATAATTATAGATAATGAACTCAGAAGGCATGCGCCTTAATAAAATTATTTATATGCATATTATTTATATTATTAATATGCATTAATAAAATTATTTTCAAGGCCTCGATGTCCTTGAATACGAAACGGAAATATTAAAAATTGTTTGCGTTCTATTACAAGTTTTCTTGGTAAATATAAAAAATACAAGGCTTTAAAGCAGAAATCGTTTATTGGATATGCTAAGTATTATTATAAAGTAGTGATAAGTTGTACTGTGGCCATGGATAAAGACTACGGATAAGGCCAAAGCCGGCTATAACATTATTAATACTTGACAATAATGTGATAATAATAATAATATTCTATACAATTTCACACACATTGATCTAGTCACAAACTAGGATCCCCGTATCTTGGGTACTAGACAACGATATACATACTTATATAGATAAATACAATACGTAAATAGATAAATATTTCCATGACTCTGATACACACATTTATGCTCATTACACAAAGCCTACCCCCACCGGGACTCGAACCCGAGCCTCATTGGCAGAGAAAGCCGAGTCGCTATGACTGTGCCAGACATTCGTCAATATACAATGCTGTGATGTAGACGGCCAGTAATACTGTTCTGCTATTCATAGAATAATACCTAGTGCAATTTCCACGACGCCAGCCCAGCGCGCACCTACCAACGGTGCACTTAAGCGTGTTGATAAATCGAATTGAATCGAACCGATATCGAACAATAACAGCTATAAATAATCCTATAATCCTATAGTTATAAAATAACACTTTATATATACTGTAGTTTTGTCTTGATCTAATATTTTTTTTAACTCGTGACAATAAAAAAATTTCTTGGTTTTTTTTTTATATATACAATGAATTATTAAGAGTTTTGGCGGCAACCCGAGTGAATGGTCACTTGAAGTTTAATTTTAACGTTTTATATTAGTTTATTTGTATGTAAATTTCGTGTTGCTTTATGTATTAATCGTCAATAATCCTGAACAATATTGAAATATTGGAATAAAACTGTGAATAACATAGCAAAGTGACCGTATTTTTTCAAGGCAATATAGGCCTGCGGAGATTTCGTCTAGACAAAATGGTGTTTGTCGAATTGATTTCAAAACTCCTACGAGGCAATGAAATGTGACACGCCGATATTTTATTGTTAACTTGAAAAATATTGTATGACTTATAAGCACTCGGCACTGGCAGAAGTGGTGCGAATTTGCAGCCACTTATCGTTAGGTGTTCTGCATACGCCTATACCATATAATTAATATAAAAAAAAACATCAATCAGCCTTTTACCAAACAAATATTACTATTAATATCTCAAAAAAACACATTTTTTGTCGCTTTGTTAATGAAAACAGATATTCACTTTGTTCAAGCACTGAAATAATTTCCTTCAACAACTACTGTCACAGATTAAAATATGTTAAAATTGTGTAACTAAAATTAATTTCTTGAAGATTCACAAAAGCTTTGGAATTGTCGTCAAGCAATTTAAACTTGTTTGCACAACAGTGAATTACCATAAATTTCGTTGGTGACTTGGAAAATCTGGCGTTCCGTCACTGGGGGCATTGGGAGCAACAAAACTTTATAAAAGTCTTCTTATTTCAATGGCGCATTTCCACAGACTAAATTTATTTAACTTCAGAGCATACGAAGACACATTTTTTTTTTAAATAGCGCATTACCAACACTCAGTTTAAGTTTGTTGCTAACATTAAACAGTTGTTGTCTTCTTTTAAAAGGAGATGACAAGAGCATCGTAAGGTAGACCTCGGTATCCAAATCTGAAATTAATAACGTCACGTAGCAAAATTATGGAGATGACAGAACATATTGTTTGAACTTTTAATAACCAATTACCCCGATTTACCTGTCAGCCAATTCTATCGACATTTATGAGAAGGTACGAAGTAACGGTATAATTATGTTGACAAATACTAACACACTACTCGTATAGGCCCCAAATTCGCATTTATCTTCATTCCTTCTTCATCAGAGCGCTGTCAGAACCAGCTAAGAGATGTACCAAGATAACGAGCATCAGTGTTATCCTATTACACATAAAAAAAATCTCGATGTTCAAGATGCGTGCCAAACATGGAAATTATGGCAAATTCTTCCTTTTAAGGAGAAGGCCCATATCCAGTAGTGGACTACTAAGAGCCGACGATGATGATGATGGTACTACGCTGACCTATCTTTAAACTTCACACACATCCAGACAAGTAGGTTTCCTCGTCAAGTTTTCTTCTCCGTTGAGTACAATGGAGTCTACAACATGACCTTAAATGGACTTAAAATAATCAGGTGGTACGGAACCAGAATCGAACCTACGATATTTAGATCACGACTCATGTCTAGCATCACTATAATACCGATGTAATAATTCGTATTAACAGTGAATAAATCAAATGCTTATTTTTAATGTACGCAGCACCAAATCAAATGAGCTTCGAAAACAGTAGTTAAATTAGAAAAGTTAAAACGGTTCCCCAACATATTCTCCGCAAAACTAACTCGATTTCCCGATGAGAATTCAACTGGTTGATAAAACACCGAACAGTTAGCAGGTACAAACCCGCAAAAGGTTCTATCGGATTAGAAGTGTCATATGTTTTGTATTCAAACAAGCTGGTTTAGAAGTAAACTCACTTTTAGCGTATCAGTATCATTTCACTGTATTTCTATTAATAGAATTTATATTTTAAAACTACCTTCACAAATTACAGAGTCTTTCTTCTTCTTCTTCTTGGCATCATTAATCCCGGCTTCCGTTGCCAGGGTCCGCCTTCCTACTAAGTTCCCTCCACTTTGCTCAGTCTTTGACATCCTCAATCGTAACTCCATTGGCTTCCATGTCCTTGGTCACAACACCCAGCCAGCGCGTCTTAGGGCGGCCTCAAGATGGTGCTCCAAGAATTCTTTAACAGGTGGATTCTACAGTGACTACCTTCAAATAGCTACTAATGAAAACAGATAATTTTTAGTTTAACTCAAAGATATTTATCTAGTCTTGTCCGTATATATTATTGGTGCTTGTCGTAATACAGATCCAGACATAAATATTTAGGAGGCAATGTTTGTTAGTAAGCTGTCTTAAGCATTATTGTTAATATCATCGTCATCCATAGCAGTCTGCTATTGGATATTGGTCTCTTCCTTAAAAAGTAGGAATTCGGCATTCCATATTTGGCAGGCGTCTTGAAGTTCGCCGTAGATTTGGATTGCGTGACAAGATAATGCTACTACCCATTATCTCGGTATATTCCTTAGCTGGTTCTCAGAATATTCACGGAAAGAGATGAAGTGACACTATAATTATGCCGACGCCACATAGCAAATTCTTAAAATTAACGTGATCCATTAATGGTTTGCCACAAACGGTCTGTGTTAACCACACATTTGTACATCGAAGGACGAAAGAAAAAAAAATTTGTTTTAATTTAGTTGCAAACAAAAACACACTGCCCTGATCCAACCCCCCAATATTCCAGCTCAGGTATTCTTGCTGGGTCTCTTTCCATTCCACCAGGGTCAGCAAGAGTGGCATTTAACACTCTGATAATTTTAATTATCTGGTATAATATGATATAAATTCAGGTCTGGCTGCCCGTTAACTTACGTATTATTTTACGTATTTTGAGTATTATTTTACGTATTTTGAGCAAGATTGCGCCATTATATGCATCTAAGAATGAGGCGAAAGAGGTGTGTCAGGATCACAATATGTGACGAACTATGGTCTCTGCCTATCCCTATGGGATACCGGTGTGAGTATACCTATGTATGTATACGAGTTATTTTTCTTTTCTCTTTTTTTAATTTTTTCGCTCAGACTAATTATGAGTACGGCATCAGATATCGAAATTATTTCTTGAATAAACTTCAACAATAATGCATTGAACGATGTACATTGAAAGTACAAAAGGTTGGTCCTGGACAGAAAGAGATTGTGGAATACGATTAGTTAACTACGCTATTCATGTCATCAAAAGCAATGGAAATCTTATTCCATTATAATACTGAGTCTGTCGACTTTTATACGATAAATTCGTAATTAAAACTTAGGATATCCCTATAGTGTACAAAGCATTGAATACTTGTTTGTATTGTAAGGAGATGATTGTTATTAAAGTTGGGAAATAATAAATATGATGGTTATATGATTGGTATAAGATAATCAATCGTAATTATATAATCATATGATATAATAAAATTAGTTATTGAAAATGCATGTAAAGAATAAAGAAAACTATTTTTGTAAAAGATATTTCCCTACCGTAGGAAAATAATAAACAAAGATGGCGGATTTGTAAATAGTAAAAAATTGATAGGTTTATGAAATAATAAATATGATCGTAAAAGATAATCAATCGTAATCATATACATACATACAGTCACGCCTTTTTCCCACTGGGGTAGGCAAAGACCACTTCTTTCCACTTACTATGGTTCTGGCGTACATCTTTCGCTTCTTTTAATTTCATCAACGTTTTCATAAAAGCTCGTCGGTTGCGGGTACTCCTAACCTGGCCTTTCTTCAACACGACTTCGTTTTGATCAAGATACGTTCGCCTGGGTCGACCCCTACCACTTTGCCCATTCAGACTCGTGAATCTTCTTTCATCGATTCTCTCTATGTTTCAAAACCATCTAAGCATTCCTTTGTCTTTGTCACTACACTTTCCATACCACAGATTTCCTTTATCTCACTATTTCTCTTTATATCCATCAGATTCACTCCAGTTATACTTCTCAAATTTCTCACCTCAATAGCATTTATCTTGCTTACATGCTTTATTTACCAAACCCTACATTCACTACCATACATAAGTGGAGGGACTAACATTCTTCTATGAAGAGTCAGACGTGCTTTTATTAATATTATTTAATTTCCTTTAATCATGAAATTAGTTGTTAAAATGTATGTGAAATGCATAAAGGAAATTATTTTTGTAAAAAAAATAGGCTTACTATAGACACATGCCACGTTAAAATAGAAAGTGGAAATGCCTTGGAGCGCTCTCACCCTCCACAATATTTATAAGCGGATGAAGTATAACAGATACAGAAAAACTATTCGGGCTCAATAGAAAACAATTTCGCAGCCGTGAAGAGGGACTTACAGACCATTATAGTGTTAACAAACATCTGTGTAGGATGAATCTGTCCAACATCACGACATGTCGATACTGTGACTGTGAAGTGGAAACTGTGAAACACTTGCTGCGCTCTTATGGTACATGCTTTTGCCCGCGGTTCCGCCCATGTGAATGTTGATTTTTCACTACACGGGAAACCCAACACAACCATAGAGTTATATAAAAAGCCTGTAAACCAGTTTTACTTGACCTCTCGTACTTTAACGGCGGCTACTGAAACAGGGATCAAACTGTATCTTCAATTCCACTGGACCGATTTTGATGAAACATGCCGCAGTATTTAAGTCGAAATAGTACCTCTAAGACTGTAACTGTTTAATCGAAATCTACCCGCTGGTTTTTTGTGTGAAACCCGAACAAACAAACAAACAAGCATCGACGGATTTCGTTTCAGAATCTTTTAATTAGTCGATCTGAGTAGTTTGTTTTTCAATGTTTAATTTTTGAAAATTTGACATTTAACAATTTTATAAAAGTATAGATTAGCTGGAAGACGAATGGAACATCTAGGGCTAGTGTATCCCAAACCAGAGCTAGTTCTACAGCATCCACGGGGAGAGATGGAGTGACGCTATACCATACAGTCAATAAACATTGTTTACAAACAAATATTACAGTGAGTATTTTTATTTATATATACATACATACACTCACGCTGATATCCCATAAGGGTAGGTAGATACCACTACTTTCCACCTGATGCGATCGTTTAATGTAGCAAAGTGGCTATCCGCAGTCCATATTTCGCCCCCGCGAGCAACGAGACGTGTTGGCGGCGAACCACGACGCCGCAATTTTATAAGGTTCAAAAGTATTAAAGTTCTTCATTACGTCCCCACGGCTTAGTGAAGAGGAAAATAAAGAGGATTAGGTAGGAAAGGTGTATTAAGCAAGGAATATGGAATTTAGGAAAAGGACTGTCTATAGGATATAGGATACTATAATCTCAGAATGAGTAAGAAAGCTCGGGGGGCCGGGGTTGCATACCCGTATACTTAAGTCTATTTGCCGGACAGGCTAAAAAACTAAGTACTCCCTGATCTATTTTTATTTTATATCTTTTATTAATCGGACATAGTATTTTTTCAAATTCAATCTATTTTTAAATTGGGCTTTTAGAAGGTCATGTTAAAAACCTTATTTCTCGTAGCAATCTTCACAGATCCTCTCGCGGATCGAGTAACGAATGCTCTAAGTCTACGCAGATGAAGTCACGAACAGCAGCTATCATAATTATTAAAGTATGTTCTAAATCAAATTAAATTAAAGATCTTTTATTTAGAGTAAACGTGGACCATAGTGTGTTAGTACATATAATTTACTTATAACGGAGTGAATAATCAACGGTAGCATTGATGAAGATTTGGATGATCATGTCAGTAACACCAGTTATAGATCGAAGTGTGGTAAAAGTGGCAGTATCGGAAAAGAGAAGAACCAGACGCGTGTTATGTCTGACGGAGCCTGCCACTGCCTCGACGGTTGATGTCAGGACGTTGTATATATGCTGAGTCGCTTTCAAACTTCATTGGCATGATTCAGGCATCAGGAATATCATCACTCAAGCGCTGCGTCATCTGTTGAAGATTCTTGTTACTATATAGTGAAGTTGGTTGCCACAGATTTAAGATTATATTAGTAAAATAAAAGAACTAAAAAATTTTAAAATAGAAAAAAGAAAAGTAAAGAAGGTTTATCAGTCTCCATGTAGAACGTGCAGCTTAATAAGCCTACCTACAATAGGCTCGCAAAGCATCACGACGGAAAGGATCACAAACACCCTCAGTACGCTTTTGCTGTCATCCCTCATTCTGAGTAGTACCAATACCATTTTAGTTCGCATTATTGCGAAGTAGTCATCTGTAGGTGCATTCGCAAACATCTCCGATGCACTGCAGTACGGTGGAAATTCCAACAACGCCCTAAATGCATTCTTGTATTGAATGCGAAGGGTATTATATGTTTTATAGTTAGCCCACAGACTGCTATTGTGATATAATTAATGCAGCTAGGGAGCAATGGAATGGAGCTTCAAGTTTATAAGACAAAGCGAGGCATAATTTATTTTTAATGAATAAATGTATATAAATAATGTAATTCGGAGCGTAATTCTGTAATTACCCATTAACATTAAAAAGGAAGGTCATGCGGGCATAACTAGTTTACTCGTATACTAAAAATTGAGGCCTCCTGTATAGCCGCGACTACGGATACAGCATCTACCCGTCTCTCTCTCTCTCTATCTCTCTCTCTCTCTATCTCTCTCTCTCTCTCTTTCCTTCTAGGTAGAGATAGTTGGGGGTAAATGTTGGATACAAAAATCAAGAACTGTTAATTATGGAACCCTGTTGGGAGATCTTTGACAAAAAAATAATGTTATTTCTTCAGACATGTGTTTCTTACAAGCCTACGACTGTAGGTTTCATAAGAAAGCTCATGATCACCAGGTAATAATAGGAAGAGCTATGCTCAGAGTTTTCCTAAGAGACATAATCCGTAATGAGGAAATTCGCAGGAGAACCAGAGTCACCGATATGGCTCGAAGAAAATATTATAATTACAAAGCTGGAATAGCAGTGGGCGGGGCATATAGTTCGCAAAATCGGACACCGGAGACCTAAAGTGTTGGAGTGGTGACCTCGAACCGGATAGTGAGGGTCGGCCGTAGTGGTCGACCCACGAAGTGGACCATTGACCAATTAAAATCGTGGGCAGTCGTGGATGAAGGCGGCTCATAGCCGCTCGACGTAGCAGTCATTAGAGGAGGCTTACGTCCAGCAATGGACGTCTGTAGACTGAGATGATGATGATGATATGAAGGTGATGATTATATCAGAGTTCATATACATAATGATCGGATTTAGAAGTGTATCATATCTTTAGAACCCCTATAGAATATTATAGCGGATGATGAGAAAAACTTTCATCATCATTGATTTGCCATAATTTCCACAATTAGCAATCATTTTAGAGCGGCTACTTATTTCTTGGTACATCCCTTAGATAGGACATTCCGAAGGGATGGAGTGACAATATTATTATGCCGGTGCTTTACAGGACAGCAAAAAGTTTATAACTATAAAAAGTTTATAACTATAAAAGTTTATAACTATAAAAAGTTTATAATTATAAAAGTTTATAATTATAAAAAGTTTATAACTATAAAAAGTTTTTAACTATAAAGTTTTTAACTATAAAATTAAAGTACCGTATCGATGAATGGTCCGTAAAATCTATTGATATGGTTCTTCGGGAAGTTTTTCTGTCATTATTAACTACCTTTTGTAGACAGCTCTGTTCGCGCGTTCTAAATATTTGACGGCTATTAGATTTTTATTGTAATTTTGTACTTAATTTCTAGTTTTTTCTATTTTTACTAAGGAATCTTGAACATAACTGAGTTAAGGAATGGCCTGTAATCTTTATGATTTCTTCTATTTGCCAATGAAAATCTGTTCAAAATCGGTTCAGCCATTTTGAAGCTCCGTACAAACAAACCGATAGACAAAAAGTTTAAAAATGCCTTATATGTTTTGGTTACATGTAATTAACCATATAAGCTAAAGAAAAAGCCTTTATTTCGAAATCAAAGACTTAGATACTTTGATTTTTTTCATATTTGCATAGACTAGTTTGCAAGCTATTTCTATAAATGTTACATCCCAAATCATACTCAAATCTCTATACTTACCTAAAACGGATTTAACTAAAATGGTTCACCTATTTTGACTTACATAGTGTTCTGATAAAAATACATATGTATCTAAAACTGACCTTTTTTTTCATTTATTTGATTAGTATTTATCCTTGCTAACAAAGGCTAGGTAAAATAAATTCAACATGCCCGGATTATCGATCACCTCGGAATTTTTCTATCAGTATAACCATATGTATTATACGGAGAGGAAACCCTGTGTCTATTGAATTGCTTTTCTATATTCGTAGTACGCCGATCCCCGTATCCCTAGAGGTTTATCGGAATCTTTTCTCCTTTTAATATCTATTGACCTTATTCGTTTCTTTAGAGAATTTTATGTAAAATGTAAAATGAATGTAAATAATAGCCGATGCCCGTGACTTCGTCTGCGAGATTTACTATATTAACAATGGTGATAATTTCGTTGTAACAGAACATAATGAAATTTAGGCTATCCCTATCTTTTTCTAATGCCAAACACCAAAACGAGATAGCAAACATTTTTAGCGAGTACCAACCTACATTTTTGTGAAAAGTTACAAAAAATGTTATGTTTCTGCGTATCTTAGACGGCATGTTCCGAGATCGCGTCTAAATCTCTTAATTTTGTCGCGCCTAAACGAAACTGACAGCACCAAAATTGAAGCTATCTCCTTTTGGCGTTTGGCATTAGAAAAATATACGTAGAGTCTAAATTTAGTTCTGTTACAACAGAATTACCATCAATATGTATGTTTCAGTTAGAGGAGGAAAACTTAAAAAAAAAGAAGGCTAAAATATATTAGTTTACAAAAAATATTTGTATACTATGTTATCCTAGTGTATGACTCAGCTGATTCATATAGCACCGTATATGCATCATATATGGAGTGACTCTAATTCTATGTAGACACCACACAGCAGGAGCTTACTCATGGGACACATAATCAATGTTCAGGTCTCGAAATATTTTATTTATTAATTCTATTGTAGTTCGGTAAGATCAGTTTCCAATTGTATGTGATTTCTTTAAACTAAGAATCAACGATTTTTCTATTTAATAGACTCTATATTGATATTAAAATTAAGGTTCTTTCAAATTACATTCCTTTGAATTCCAACTCACGTGCAAGCTGAATGTGCTTATTGAAAATTTCTCTCAGCATCATATTGAATAATATAAGTGAAGAGACCTATTATAGGTTGATCTTTTGGACCGTAATCTGAATTGTGTAAAGCTAAGTTGTTATCACTGTAGTTTCATATGTATGTACACTCACGCCGATATCCCATAAGGGTCGACAGAGACCATAGTACATACTACATACAAACAGTCACGCCGCCTTCCCATTGGGATAGGCACTTCTTTCAACTTGCTACGATCGTTTAATGTAGCAGTGACTATTCGTAGCACAAATTCGCCCCCGTGGGCAATGTGGTGCGGGTGGAACTTTTTAGTTTGATGTAGAATAGTCCTTTAGGACTAACAATAAAATCCGCAAAACTAGTCAATCTAAAGATTTACTTCTTTTACGGACTGATCCACAGAGACATTTAGAGTTAAATAAACAAACAAAAGCACTGGGAACATTGTGAGTTATCACTAGTGCTGTTCAAAATAAATGCATTCTGAAAACATTATAGAAAAGTATAATATTACATGTAATTTATTACCTACAGCAAAATTGATATCGAGACTAAAATAGTAGCATGATATTTTTCTCGTAACCGTCACTCGAGATAGTAATAAGTGAATTTGAAAATTTAAAATTAAAATTATTTGCAGTGAAAAAGTATTCAATTTAATCTCTATTTTTTTACCTTAAAACATTGATAACCAAAATGGTTTATATCGATTAATATAATTCCCCAGGAATCGAAGATTCTGAAGATTCAAAAGACTTCACTATAGTTAAAAGTACCCATTTTTTTAACTCTCCAGATATCGAAGATGACTTCATTACAGTTAAATATTTAAATCTTTCAAATTGATTAGCACAATACAAGCTGTCAAAACATATTTGAAGTTGATGAATTTGCAAAAATTCAATATTAGGTAACGGAAAACCAAAACCGAAAAACGCAGCAAGTGGTCTACGAAACAAAAAAGTTTGGGGACCTTTGCCTTAAAATAATACCCTAATTATGCCGTATTCCTTTGATCCTTATACAAATATACGTTTTAGATACCCAAAGCGGGTTTGTATGGATGCAAGAAAAAGACATAATTTTGTTTACTTAAAATAAAATCTCACACTAATTACTAGTACCATCAGAATATTTCAGAAGAAATCGCTTCTGCATCGGTTTGAAATTTGATTTATCGCTAATAACACCATCCTTCCTGCTCAAGATTAGATCTGTAGTTACATTAATTTTACCGTTACTCCTTTCCTTTTGACTCAAGGTTTCTTTTTCGTTCCATTTATTTTCTACTTCATTCACATTTTCTGTAATTAATTTGTTATTATATTCATTATCTGTTAACTCGTCAGGGCTTACTTCTTCTGTGTCATTAATAAAATTCTCATTTTCTTTATCTAAAGGATCATTAGCCGCCTGTATTGTTTGATTTTTCTTAAAAATATTATTTTTATTAACAGTGTTATCAAACGTATTCATAAGATTATCTTCAGGATGATATGGGTTGTTGTATTCACTGTGCTCTCCAGCTGATCTTTGAATTATTTGGCTAGCAAAGTTAGTGAAAGTTTTTGAGTTAGCTAGTCCATAGATAATTTTTAGTACATCGTCAGAGTCAATTTGAATTTTTATATTTTTTCCGTTGACACTTGTGTAATACAGCAGACCTAAAAAATATTTATTACAAAAATACCACATAAATTATAAGGCACAATACTAAGAACGTGCATTATACTATATTTCTGCTTAACAGGTATCAATCACTTTTTTCTGAGTAAAAGAATTATTTGCTGAAACCATGATAAACGTAACTTTAGTTTGCAGTAACAAATAGCTCAGCGTGTTTTATCATAAATAACATGCAAATTTAAAAATGAATGTTGAAATCATAATAACGAATTTAGTACCTAAGTCAGAGCAAATTAAGTTTTGAAATATTAATTTTATTAAATTATTTACTACATTCTAATAAAATTAATGCCACTGAGATAATACACTGATTGTATTATTTATATCTAGAATAACCAAAAATATCATAGTAAATGCCAACCGTAGAGATTACTTGATGAATTTATTTACTAAACAATTATTTATAGAGTATGGTAATTTTACAATAAGTGATTAATTATTTTTTGAATTACTCACAAATAAAACATGTTACAAGTTTCATAATCACGGTAATCTGAAAAATGAATTCCGTTAGGGCATAATAAAATAACTACCGTGAAATTAAAATCCATAACGATTTGTATTAATTAGCAAGTGTTATCCACGGCTCCACACACATTACCACTTTACCATAACACCTCTGAAACCTTTCCAGGCGTGCAACACTTTTATTGCTATCGGATAAAAATTAGGAAAGCATATGGTATAAATAAAAAATACTAATTTTTATACACCGAGCGATTTTTTAAGGATGCAATGTTGGCCAAATCTGAAAATATAGGTATAATAGCGAAAAGTACTCAAAAGCGTTTAAAAGTCTAAACTCACATTATAAAATAAAAATAACTTATTTTCCTATCCGAAAATTAAACCTATCGATTTTGAAAAATAAAACACATTTGCATAATAATACAAATACTATTATAAAGGGGTGATAACTCACAATAACGCCACCCCATAGCGTCACTTATATGCATCAAATGCTGCAAAGTGATCTTCAATAGCAGTTTAAAGGACGGAGCAGTTTAAAAACCAGCAGATAGATTTTCATTAAACTATTACAGTCTTAAAGGAACTATTCCGACTTTAATAATTCGGTATTTTTCATCAAAATTGGTCCAGTGGAATTGAAGATACAGCTTGATCCTTGTTTTAGTAGCCGCCGCATAGGCACAAGAGGTCAAGTAAAAGTGGTTCTTAGACTTTTTATATAAGGGCAAAAGCTGGTATATTATAAGTATACTCCTATTGCTGCTGTATACTACTGTATGGCGCCGTCATTGTGATAGCGTCACTCCGTCTAGAGCTGTGGAACTCAGCTAAGGGATGTACCGGGATAATGTCTTCCAAATTTTGTCTTCTCCGTACGACATACGATAATAAAACAGCCTGTGTTAATTTATGTAACTGCGAATGTGCGGCGCCCGCGCACACCGCGGCGCGGCGGTTGATTGGCGTTAAGCGTGATGATTTTGTATTTTAATTGAACAATACATAATAAAATGAACAGCAGCTTTATCCTCTTCTTCAAACAATATCTACTGAGATTTCCAAGACGCCGCCCAAATCTGGAGATTATTGCAAATGCTTCCTTTTTAAGGCGGAGTTCCATCTCCAACAGTTGTTTTCCACGGACTGATGCCTTTGATACATACATACACTCACGCCTTTTTCCCTGGCTCTCCGGCGGGGAATCAAACCCCGGTCTCCCGCGTGATAGGCGGGGATACTGACCAATATACTACCGAAGAATTGGGGTAGGCAGAGACCACTTCTATCCATTTGCTACGAGTAAGGTGGCTATCCGCAGCCCAAATTTCACCCCTCCCGCCCGAACCGCGGATGACTGCTCGCGTGATTCCCGCGCTCGGGCGCAAGGGCCAAGGCGGACGCTGCACAGTTTTTAGTGGATGAAATCCTCACATAACTGTCGTGCTGTGCCCTCAGCGCGACGGTATGGGTCAGCCATTTTCTGTGCGTAAAAAAAAGGTGGCTATCCGCAGCCCAAATTTCACCCCTGCAGAAAACGAAAAGTGTCGGGTGGCAAACCACGACGCCGCCATTTTTAATGTTCAGAAGCGTTAGAGTTCCTCATTGGGTTCCCACGAAAAGGAAGGAAAGGAAAAAGGTTGAGTTAGGAAAGCTGTATTGAACAAGGAATGTGGAATTTGGAAAAAGGACTATAGGATATAAGATACTACTCTCGGAAGGAGTAGGAAGAGACAGTAGTAGCTCGGGGGCCGGTTCGCTTACCCGTATACTTAAGTCTATTTGCCGGACAGGCTAAAAGACCAAGTACTCCCTGACCCCTTTGCCTTTGATGATATAACTTTAAGCTGTTATGATTCATTTGTTCTATGACTATTAGGATTTAGGATTATAGGCGCGCAGTAAATTAAAATAACTTAAATAAGGATATAATAAACTGAAT
>WUAW01037633.1:3279-14771 GCA_017165845.1 Thaumetopoea pityocampa | reverse complement strand
CTTAAGTTTATGATACTTATAAAACTGGATACTGGCAGAATTGTACCAAATTGGTCAAACGCCATAAACCACGAAGTGAAGTGAAGTGAAACATTATTGTTTCTTACAAAAATGATCGACACTTGTCAGTTTTAGGTACTTTAGATGACTTTGTTTATTATGTGATTGAATTATTTCGTATACTGGAAATCAACAGCTAATTTCTTAGTTTTTTAGTAGTGGTTCTCAATTTTTTAATTGAGAATCCATTATTAAATTGAGTGTGAAATTACACAACACCAGATCCCAAGATAACTGACTTAAAATGAATTTTAATCAATATAAAACCCATGGCTATAGTAAATTTTAAGAGTCCCATTTGAGGCAATTCAATCATTTTCATTGAAGAAAAAAGGTTTTATTGAAAAAAAATATTTAAAATTCTTAAAATCACATTGTATGTTTACTGTAGTACTTACGATTTTACTGTGGTACTTACGATTTTACTGTGGATTCTTTGCTAACAACAAATATTCAAACAAATTTCACTAAGTGTTTATATGGTTCAAAGGTAAAGGTTTTTTACTATTGATGGGATAATTTCGACTATTAGTCAAACCAAATGTGAAACGAATTTTGGCCCATCAGGGTAATTTTGACTATTAGTCCCACTAAAGCTTATTGACATGAAATAATTTTTAATTGATAGAGGATCCGCAGCTATAATGTATTTTAAAAGTCACATTTGCGAGAAATTCAACCACTTTCGAGAAAAAAAAATTTTAAATTCTTAGTGATGGGTGTAACAATCTTTTTTAAGGACAAAGTAACACAATAAATGGCCAAAAATGGGTGCGACGATGAGTGAAGCGGTAGGTTGCTGTAGAAAATGAACGAGCGTGCCAGCCACGGCAGCTGCCGGCGAGTGCCACTAAATAAATAATAATAAGTGTCGATTGCCACAAATGTGACTTTTAAAATACACTATAGCCGCGGGTCCTCTATTGATTGAAAATTATTTCATGTCTATAAGCTTTAGCGGGACTAATAGTCAAAATTACCTTGATGGGCTGAAATTGGTTTCACATTCGGTTTGACCGATTTTCGGCAGTTTGAGCCGAACTTCGGCATTCAGCCGAAATTCGGTTAAAATACCGAACATTCGGTGCAAGAAAAAAGCAAAATACCTACTTGCACT
Organism: Thaumetopoea pityocampa; assembly: GCA_017165845.1. Taxonomy (NCBI): domain Eukaryota; kingdom Metazoa; phylum Arthropoda; class Insecta; order Lepidoptera; family Notodontidae; genus Thaumetopoea; species Thaumetopoea pityocampa. The sequence goes on along the minus strand of WUAW01037633.1, from coordinate 13,594 downwards.
ATTTTGACTGAAATTAATAGAAATCATATCTATCATAACCCTAAAATAAAATTAGGTCTTTATATACTCGTGGTCATTGTGGCGATCTACTTTACTACATACCACACATCCTCAACAGATGGCGCAGTTCTAAAAGTGACGATATAATATGGAAGTTTGAATCACGCGCATGAAGTTTAATAGCGACTTAGCGTATATTCAACGTCCCGACATCAGCCGTCGGGGCGGTGGCAGGCCCCGCCAGACACAACACCCGTCCGGTCGGAACATCTTCCCTTTTCCGATACTGCCACTCCTGCCACACTTCGACCCTATAGTTGATGATGTAACTATATCAACGTCATCAATGGGTCATAATCCTATCGCCATAACAATATATATACATAATATTATTATAGTTGGGAATATATAAACCTTTTACTTGCAATGTGATAAAAATTGAATTAGTTCTTCTTAATGGAAGAGTCTTATATTTGCCTAATTAAATAGACATCTTGTTGTTGTCAAGCCAGTGTGGAGTAAAACTTAAAAAGCTCTGCATGTTATTTATTGATGCATAGACTGGTAAAGGGATTCATCGTGGATATTGAAAACAAATTCAGGACTGTGGTGTATTAGGTAAAGGAGTACTTTGTCTTTTAGCCTGTCTGGTAAATAGACTTAAGTACACGGCCTTTCGAGCTACTAACACTATAGCTAATGACAATTGATTGACAGCAGATGATCAACAATCGACGAAAACTGCCCTTGTTTTTGAATTTGTCTAAATTTAATAATTTATAAATAAATATTTTAGTAAAATATTTAAATAAATTTAATATAGCTTAATTTAAATTGAAATGTGTTAGATTCCAGACGCAATGGGCACACTGTGCGAGACCGTGCACGTAGCTCTCGTGTGTATGGACAAGTGCACCCGGCTCATCACCCCGATGCTAAAGTCCTTGCTACACCACCGCCAAAACCCTCTGCACTTCCACCTCGTGGTAGACAGTTCATCACAGCATACAATCAGTATGTTGTTTGATACATGGGATTTGCCTGATGGTGAGTATTTCAAACTTGTGTACACTGGTGATCTAGTACATCCAGACACGACTTGTTATCAAAAGGTCCTGGGTTAGATCCCGGTCCACACCACTGAGTTATTTCTAATTAATTATTGAGTCAAATCTATTGAAAATTCCATTCATGTTCAATATAATTGCAATCAAAACAAACTTTCATAATACAAAGGCGGTGTTAAAACATTGCAAATTATTTTAAGCCAATTCTTAAATTGATTATTATTTTGTAACAATAATCCTTGTCATTTAATAGAAATCGTTGGCTCTCAAATTACTTTTCATAAGGATTAAAGTAAGGAAGTTTTAAATGAGCATTTAAAAGAGATAGGACGAGGAATTTCGGGAGGGAGGATGTCATAGAGGGAATAGCGTAGTTTAGGGCAACAGAAGATATGGTTCTGGTCTCCTTCATCAAATCCACATTTACACAGGGCAGTACTCGTGATCCTGAGTTTGGCAAGGAAAACTGGAGTACAGGAATGACCTAGTCTGAGTCTGCAGATGGTAGATGTTGTGGACTTGTTAGCCTTACGAAACTTGAAAAACCATGGAGAGCAGGGAATGTTGGGTTGGATATCAGCATAGTGTCTTCCTTTTGAGCTGCTGTTCTTCCACTACCTAAATTATTTTATTTCACCGCTCACTACCCCCTAAGTTTATGATACTTCCATAACGGATATCGGCAGAATTGTACCAAATTGGTCAAACGCCATAAACCAAGAAAGAAAGAGATGATGTTAGGAAATAGCTAATTAGCCATTAAAACAAATCCACGGTGCCTCCCCATCGATTTACTTATAATATACTTACACAATCCTACAAGGCCTATATAATAATAATCATAGGTTTATTAAAAAGGTGCAATGACGATTTTAAGTTTAGAACTGACCTTGGTAATGGTGATGATTCTGTTGTAACAGAACTAAATTTAGTCCCTCCCTATCTTTTTCTAATGTCAAACGCCAAAACGAGATAGCAAACATTATAGCGAGTACAGACCTACGTTTTTGTCAAACGATTAAAAAAATATTGCGTTTTTGCGTATCTTTAGTCCGTATGTTCCAAAATGACGTCTAAATATTTTAATTATGACGTTTCTAAACGAAACTGACAGCACCACAATTATAGCTGTCTCGTTGCAGCGTTTGTCATTAGAAAAAGATAGGGAGGGACTAAATTTAGTTCTGTTACAACAGAATCGGCACCAATGTACTTTTAACAGTCATACCGAACTGATAGTAATCACTTCTCTGTTTCCAGTCAAGTACACGTGCTATAATGCACAGAGCCGCCTCTCTGAAGTGCGATGGATTCCCAACAGCCATTATTCTGGCATCTATGCGTTAGTGAAGTTGCTGTTCCCGGAGGTATTACCAGAGACCCTCAACCAGGTGATAGTGCTGGACTCTGATCTCACGTTCCTGTGTGATATTGCAGAGTTGTGGAGTATATTTAGAAATATGACCGATGAACAGGTAGGTTAAATTTTTAATTTTTTTAAATTTGCTTTGTAACATCACTCACTTCAATCTCTTCCCATGGACACTCTGAGAACTAGCTAAGAGCTGTACCAGAATAATGGACAGCTGCGTTATCTTGTTATTCACTCAAAATATACTGTGATCTCCAAGACACTTTCCAAGCATGGAGATTATGGCAAATCTCCCCTTTTTAAGGAGGAGCTGTGAACTTTCAAGGATTGATGATGATGTTATGTGGAGCCAGCATAATTAATTTGCATCATGACTTATATCTGAAACACCAGCGATGTTCAGCAGTTATAGAATTTTTATGCACCCATGGCTCCAATCCTTTGCCATGTTGGATTTCTGAATGCAGCTTAAACAGAGCTAGCAGTGAAGAGTAGCCTTCAGGTCTGGGGTATGCCAGACCAGAAAACGAATGGCGTTTTCTAATCAATGCATCATAGCAGCACAATATGTTTTATAATTAACAAAACTAACAAATATTACTCGTTCATTGCAAATTCATCTCAATTATTTATATAATTTTTTTTTTTTTCGATTGTTTTCTTTATAACAAACAATCGAAAGTACTAATTCTATTTTATATTTTTGCGCAAAACCAGAGACTAAATTTAAAAAAATAAGTTAGTGTCTTTTTGTTTTTCATAGACTTAACAAACTTTTTATTTTCAGTTAATTGGTTTAGTAGAAAACGAAAGCAACTGGTACTTTGGACCTACCAAACGATGGCCAGCTCTCGGTCGTGGCTACAATACTGGTGTAATGCTGTTAGACCTGAAAAAAATACGGACTCATATAGACTGGACTAATCTGTGGCAGACTGCAGTCAATGATAACATAGAGAGTCTGAAACAGACAACACTAGCGGATCAGGACGTTATCAATGCGATCATTAAGAGAGACCCGCGATTAGTGTACAATATGAGTTGCCAGTACAATGTACAGATGTCTACTAAAACTTTGGCGAAGAATTGTTATGGAGAAGACAGGAATAATATAAAGGTAAGAAATTGAATAAGATGACAGGAGTAATATAATATTAAAAATTAGTACTATTTTAATTTAAAAAACTAGCGCATGTTGTATTGATTTGATGGTCTCGAAGGACCATATAAATGTAATATGTGTTACATATCCATAGGTCACTCGTTCATATCCGGCTCGAAGGACCATAAAACTGGTATATTACAATTTTCATGTTAGGAGGGCAAGGTGTAATGTAGAAAAACATCCAAACCCAACGAGCGTTGTTTGTACGGATTTAATTCAATACATTGCGGTATATGCTGACATTATAAAATACAATTACTTTGTAAAATGCGCCGTACATGTGTACTTATGTACACGTTAAATTAGACCTCTTTAGCGTAAAAATATATATGTGTATATGAGGGATCTAGATACAAAAGCGCCTCTAATTTTGTTCATTTTGAGACACAGGCTGAAGTATTATTCTGTGTAATATGGATGCATATTGGATGATCAAATTCTATCATCTAAGAACTGTTGTTTGCTTTAACGTAAAATTTATTATTATTTGAAAGTATATAGAAGGTAATATTATTTATTTAAGTTCAAAAATTTGATTTTGAATTTCATCAATGAATAGAGGCGCTTTTGCATCTAGACCCCCTCCCTCATATACATAGATAATTATTGTCACACATAACCGATAGACTTTGAACTGATCCTAGAGTTGTAGTGGCGACCTCAAACCGGAAAGTGTAGTGTGGGTTGACCCCTGACCGGTCCACCTGGGACCGGTGACCTAAGGTCTCTGGCAATCGGTGGATGCAAGTGACTGACAGCCGCTCGGTGTGGCGATCATCAAAGGAGTTTTATTTTCAGGCATGGGACGTCTGTGGACTCTAAAACTCCAAAGTCCGTGAATTCTGAGGGCTGTGTGCCCCGCCCATTGTCAGATTATGGGATTTCTCATACTGCCCAGATTGTTCTTGACCTTAAAATTAAACTAATATTGGTGCCGATTCTGTTGTACAAAACTTAACTAAATTTGGTCCCTGTTCTTTTCCAATGTCAAACGTCAAAACGAGATAGCTATAATTTTGGTGTTGTCAGTTTCGTTCAGAAACGTTAAAATTAAAAGATTTAGACGCGATTTCAGAACACACGGACTAAAGATACGCAAAAACGCAACATTTTTTTGAACTGTTTAACAGAAACGTAGGTCGGTACTCACTATAAATGTTTACTATCTCTTTTTGACGTTAGAGACAGATAAGGAGGGACCAAATTTAGTTAAGTTCTGTTACAAGAGAATCGGCACCGTTGTTTAAAATAGTGACTAATTTGAATATTTCAGATAATACATTGGAATTCTCCAGTCAAGTACAATATAAGAATACGAGACTCCGATTTCTTTAGGAACATACACCAGTCGTATGTCAACTTCGATGGGAATCTGCTTAAGGAGAAGTTGCATCGGTGCTCACAAGCTGACATGGTCACGTATAAAGTAAGTGTTATTCACTTACTGGTCGGTCTCAATAGGGAACAACTGCACTGCTTTATAGGAACGCTCACAGACCATTTTAACCCCCGATGCAAAATGAGGAGTATTATAAGTTTGACGTGTCTGTGTGTCTATCTTTGTGTTTGTCTATGGCCTCGTAGCTCCCAAATGAAGGGACCAATTTTGATCGGGTTGTTTGTAGCATGTCTACTAATAAATAATTTATAAGTCTCAAATAAACATTAAATTAAAAAACCACCGACACATAAAATTACTAAAGTCAGTCTCAGAGTCAGGTCAAGTAAGTAAGTCAGTCAGTCAGTCACTCGGGTAAGTCTCATATCGACTAATTAAGGGTTACTGAAACCAAATCCGTCGATATTTATTTGTTTGAGGGGGTAGGTTTTGGTTAAACTATTACAGTCTTAATGGCACTATTCCGACTTAAATACTGCGGCATATATCATCAAAATCGGTCCAGTAGAATTAAATATACAACTAGATCCCAGTTTTAGCAGTTACCGTTAAAGTACGAGAGCTCAAGTAAAAGTGGTTTTTGATTTTTTCATATAAATCTACAATGATTGTTTCGAGATTTCCCATGTAGCGGAAAGCCAATATTCACTGATGCTGATTCTGTTGTAACAGATTTTAACTAAATTTAGTCCCTCCCTATCTTTTTCTAATGTTAAACGCCAAAACGAGATAGCAAACATTTATAACTAGTATTAACCTACATTTCTGTTAAACGGTTCAAAAAAATGTTTCTTTTTTGCCTATCTTTAGTCCGTATGTTCCAAGATCGCGTCTAAATATTTTAATTTTGACGTGTGTAAACGAAACCGACAGCACAAAATTGTAGCTATCTCGTTTTGGCGTTTGACATAAGAAAAAGATAGGGAGAGTCTAAATTTAGTTAAGTTCTGTTAGAATAGAATCAGCACCATTGTATATGAGTCACGGATGTTTATCTATATCATAGGTTCCCAAACTTTTTTTTCTCATAGATCACTTTCAAAATTTAACTTGTTCTGGTGGACCCCCTGCAGCTACATTTCTACCATATTCCCAAAACTCGACAAAAAATGTGAAGATTAGATCTAATTATGGAAATTTGCGAACGCCAACGACCCTCATCGAGTCTCCCGTGGACCCCTGGGGGTCCACCTGGAACTTTGGGAACTAAGGATCTATATAAATCATGGTCATCACATAGTCTGTCCCTACCCACATCCGAACCCGAGACCGGTTACTACAGAAACCAGGGTCGCTGTCACTAAACCAATCAGCCTTCAAAATGGTACAGGTTCTTATTGGTGCGTAGATGAATCATTCGGACCTGTGTATAAGTTTCCGGGCGGCCCAGCGCGTGAAGCTCCGCACGCACTTGTACTACATGGAGTACAGTTACCCGGACGTGGACAACTTCGACGTGACCCTCGTGCTGCAGCTCTCCATGGATCGGCTGCAGTTCCTGGAGAGACTCGTCAAATATTGGGACGGTGAGTCCGCTTACCTTTTCACCGTCAGTTGCGATCGATATAGAACACTTTGAGTATCAATGGCCTGGAGATACGAGGCTCAAATCTGACCATACAATACACGGAATATTCTTTTCAGTTCTTGAGCACCTCTTCTTCAACAATTTTATCATATTAAGCGACGGACCTATCGAATTGTCGATAATCATTCGATTTCTAACTCTTTGGGATCGCAAAAAGATCTATGTAGAGATAAGAATTTGCCATAATTTCTACGCTTGGCAAGCGTCTCGGAGGTCGCAGTAGATTTTGATTGAATAACTGGACGTCGCTACCCAGTCTCCTGGTATATCCCTTAGCTATCTCTCACAGTATCCTACCTACCAAATTCGACTCTGTTTAAACCATAACCAATTTCACTTCTCGATATGTTCTATGTATTTGTCAATTTTGGTCCCAGGTCCTTTGAGCGTGGCGATCTACCTGTCCGATTGCGAAGTGGCCAAATTAGAGAGCTTCATACGAGACTGGTCGGACACGCTCAGCGCGCGGAAAAATATCGGTTACCATTTAGTCTTCAAACATGATGCGGTAAGTTAGAATCGATATGCGATCGACTAAATGTGATTTGTTTTTTTTTTTCTTTTGCTGAGCGGGCAACGTGATTCGCAGAATCTATAGACATTAGAGTCCTGGACTTCGAATTGAAGAAAGTAGTGTAGGTTGTTCTCGGATTAGGTGGACTGATAACCTAATCATAATTTTAATTAAAATCGCTGGTAGTCATTAAATGCAGGCGTTTCACTACCACCTTGTGTTAATTTAAGTCCTTACAACCTATGTCCAACAATTTATGTGGCTTGGCTGGCTTGGCATTTTGGAATCTAAATCCATACTAATAAAAGCGAAAGTGCGTTTCTCTGTATGTTTGTTACCTTTATATGGCTTAACCGCTCGTCTGATCGTTTTATAATTTAATGTAAAGAAGTAGATACGATACCAAGGATGGACTTAGTTATCAATCATCTTCATCACCGTCACTAAGATTTTGCGGGTTTTTATCATCAACGCTGGACCTTGGCCTCCTCCATAAAAGGGTGGGATTTGCCATAATCTCTGTCCTTGGCAGGTGTCTCAGATATCACAGTAGATATTCGTTGTATAATGGGATAACAACACTGCTTATGCTGGTGCTCCCTCAGTTCATACAGGTGCAGGGCTTAATTAGTTTTAAATAATTCCTTACCCACCCTTGCCGCAGCTGAAGTGGCAATGGGCAGGCCACATAGCACGAAGATCGGATGGCCGATGGGGCAAAAAGGTCCTTGAATAGAGACCGCGTACTAGCAAGCGCAGTGTGGGATGGCCACCTACGAGATGGACCGACGACCTGGTAAGGATCGCTGAGTCTCGCTGGATGCAGGTGGCTATGGACCGGTCGCGCTGGAATTCGATTGGAGAGGCCTATGTTCAGCAGTGGACAGCTATGGGCTGAAATGATGACGATGATGAGCCCCTGCTCGTTGGGCGAGGACTACTCCTTCGGATAAAATATCTATATATTTGTATATAAATCTATTAGTGTATTATATGTATAAGCTTTAGTTAAGCACGTGTTTCATGCTCCTTTATTCTACATCAGATACTTCACCTACCTTATGTAATGTCAGCACCATCTAAAGTTCGACTGGTAGAAAATGTCTTGGGCATTAATCTCGCCCGTATCTCATTAGTGTATGAAGTGTAAATGAATAAATAATGATTTAAAGTGTATGTGTATGAATTTCCCTGCGAGAGGATACGCAATGAAATAATCCGTAGAACTAGAGTCGCCGACGTAGCTCAAATGATTGCAAAGCTAAAGTGGCAGTGGGCGGGGCACATAGCTCGCAGAACCGATGCACGTTGGGGTCAAAATACTAGTTTGAGTTGGTGGTGGTGAGTTAGTTAAGACAAAATATTATTTTTTGTTAAAAAAGCTCTAAACGTCTAATTACAATTGTTCCAAAAAATATTCCCAATTAGGAACGCTGCTCTCGATGTGTGTAATTTTTATAATCCACGAACATAAATAAAATATGAAAATCTGATTGTTTCCATATGAGAACGCTGGCTTCGAATGGGTTAAGTAACGAATATGGAATTTGGGAAACATGTCGGGTGGCGAACCACGACGCCGCCATTTTATGAGGTTCAAAAGTAATTAAAGTGCCTCGTTGCATACCCACGGCTTAGTGAAAGGAAAAAGGAAAAAGGATGAGATAAGAAAGGTATCTTGAGCAAGGAATGTGGAATTTGGATGCTACTATCTCGGAAGGAATAGGAAGAGACAGTACTAGCTGGGGAGGCCAGTGTTACTTGACTGTATACTTAATCATTTAAATGAATGTACATAAATATTGCAGGTACACTATCCTGTGAATTACTTGCGTAACGTGGCTCTGGAGAATGTGAACACCCCGTATGTGTTCCTCATGGACGTGGACTTCGTGCCCATGGTGGGACTCTACGAGCACTTGCGTCACGCGGTGCAGCTGGTTAACCCCTACCCACAGAAGAAGGTATGAATCTACAACACTATTACAGAACTTGTATCTGACCCGGACCTACTCGTATTTCAGACACAGAAAGTCTTATTTAGTTATTAATCTAACATTTTCACACATTCACTGCCTATCACTCGGATCCGAGTGGGCGGTACCGCTGCAAAAGTTTCGCCCATTCGGATACACCGAGCGATTAAACAAAAACATATTTTGGTTTCTGAGAAATGAATTTACTCAAATTTATAAATGGTTATAAATGGTCTAATTTCATTACAAGAGGATTAATACGTTACTTGTTGAATTATATAAATATCATTTTTAGTTTGGTTTTCATGAGCCGTTTCCCAAACCCTAGTAAATTCGTCACATGCGTCTGGTTATATTTGCATAGGCACATCTTCGCCCGGCAGTGAATGACGTAAACTATAATAATGTCTATCTACGTATGACGCGAAAAATGTAGCTTACATTTTTCGCGTCATACGTAGATAAACATTATTATAGTTTACCTTGATCCGACCGGGAGACCGGGGTTCGATTCCCCGCCGGAGAGCCAGGGAAAAAGGGGTGAGTGTATGTATGTACCTTGATCCGAGTAGTTTTTTTAAATATCTTTGGTTAACAAAATTTGACATTTAACAATTTTATAACAGTATAGATATCATGTTTATATGTTTATACATTTCAGTGTCTCGTGGTCCCTGCGTTTGAAACGCAGCGCTATCGCGCCTCCCCACCGCGCAGTAAGCCAGCACTACTGGCACGGCTCTCTGGCAAACATGGCACGCCGGACGTGGCGCCATTCCGTGCCAGAGAATGGCCCAGAGGGCACCGGGCCACGAACTACACCCGATGGGCGACCGCAACTGCGCCCTATGAGGTCAGTAAACATTAATAATATATTATTTATTTAAATTTCGTACACTAATAAAGAAAGAAAGAAAGAAAACAATATTACATACATAGTATGTAATAACCGTAATATTACGGTTATTACATACATAGTAATATGTAGTACGTAACTGTATTCTCTCAACTCACCTCACAATTTCTTTTCATCTGTCAATACTTGCTTTGCCCCTACTTGTTTATTGTAATGTACAACCGTAGAAAATGCCTTAGGCATTAAGATCGCCTGTACATGTTTTATGTATAAAGTGTAAATAAATAAAATAAAACATATTTATTCATGACAAGCGCAAAATAAAGTTAAAGTAAGAAATCAAATAAATTATACATACAGTCACGCCTCTTTCCCATT
>WUAW01037632.1:316-14770 GCA_017165845.1 Thaumetopoea pityocampa | reverse complement strand
AGGAATTCTAATTAAACTTAACGTTCATGTGAACTCCACAGCTCGTTGCGATGAGCGCACTAAACTTTGAATGACTTGGGTGCTGTACATACTTTGATATGTGATATGATACTAAATCGATTATGTGGTGCCATCAATTTAAGTACTGATATATAAACATTTATTTTGCTGTATGCCGGCATAGTTATAGCGTCGTTTCACCTATTCACGTGGGTGTTACGAGAATCGGCTAATGGGCAGCATCATTATCCTATTATTCAAACAAATCTATCGTGATCTCCAAGACGCCTGCCAAGTCTGGACATTATGGCAAATCCTTCCATTTATAGGAGGAGGCCCATGTTCAGCAGTAAAAGTTCTAAGCGTAGATGATGATGAATATACAAATATTTGTGGATAATTATAAGATAATTTTAATATTATACATCAATATAATAAATGTACGGTTCTTTTCGACTTTCAGTAATTGCGAACGATATTAAATCATTTTAACAAATGTATGACATTGAAAGGTGACCGTGTTCTTTCAAAGCAATAAACAAGCTGGAACTTTAGCATTGTCAATGTAGTATTTATCAGATTGACGTCAAAACTTCTAAATAGCAATTCAATGTGACACAACAAAATTGTATATTTAAAGTAATATTTAAAGAAATATTATACGAGTACATAAACCTTAAATATATAAAGGTTTATATATTTTACTTATAGAGTAAAATATATAAACCTTAAATGTTCCGCCTTTACATATATAATGTACTAGCTTTACAATCAAGAGACGTAATATAATATATTTACAGTCAAAACCTTTTTAGATCGTATCACTTTTACTTTGTGTAGATTGGCACTCAACTTTTAATGAAAGTTAGCACTCATTGTATTGAATGTACTTTTCAGGTAACATCACAGTAAAGTTAGACGTAAGAAAGTTAATCTAACGAGACGGAAAATTTCTTTCTTTCAATGCTCACTTCCTGTTATCAAACCTTTTGTTGTTTGTCTTATTCAGAAAATCCTGTTATTGTCTGTCCTGATAAATTCAAGCAGCGTGGACAGATCTGTAGATAGTTATCAAGTTAGTGAAGGGTATAGACCCTTCACTAACTTGATAACAATCTACAATGTGAATAGTCACATTGTAATACAAAATCTATAAAAATATCTATCTATTAAAATTAACTAACATCTATTTATTTATATTCACTTTATTCATTATATGTCTAAAGGCGGACTTTCGCTACCAGTCAAACTTTGGATAATGCAGAGACAGTGAAGTAGATGTAGCAGCAAATTGTACGTAAAGATGCTAATTCTGTTGTAACAGAACTTAACTAAATTTAGTCAGGTAACTAAACAGATTCAGGTTTGAACTCTAAAACAGCATCTTAAAAGTAATAAATCTGAAAAATAAAAAAGTGCGCAACAGAACATATTGTTACGGGTCGGGGGTAAATTAAACACCGCTGGCGTGAAAAAGTCAATTTATGTGCGTAGAAAGAAGTATCCGAATCGAAGAGTATAATCAGTAACCGCCGTCCAAGCAAATATTTGTAGAAAACGTCCGTAAACAACGTACTCCAATCGCAGAGTAGGTTTCAGTATCCGTAGTACACGCAGGTAGTCGTCTAAGTCTTCCGTTCGCCTATGTTCGCTTCGAATAGTTCCGATCGCCAGTTGAAAACTAACTGTCCGCCAAAAGTGCGTCGCTTGTGTTTACTGTCTGACCCCAAGCTTCGAGAACAAATGTGAGACCGTTGGAAACCGTGAGAATATACCGGCGTCAACACGAGTTGTAATAATAAGTCCTACCGTCGGTAGACTTCCGACCTTATGTCGTAGCTATACGGTTTAGACACCGACTGCTTATCGCCCGCACGCGAGCTAAAAATAGCGCGAATAGGTCAGTGAACCGCGCATCACAATATACGTTGTTAGCATGATTAGTTAGATAAATACTAACTATGGCAACTATTTAGAGGTTAGTATGTTAATAAGGTAATTATTTACAGTTTGATGTTGTTCGTATTTTCAAATTTACATAAAATAGGGATGAAGTAGGGGAAAAATGTAAGAAAGTGGGCATTTAAAGGATTGTTAGCAATCAAAAGAGCAATCGGAATTATTAACTGCACTGGCCGTAAACAAAACGACGTAATTGATTTTTTTTATTATAATAATTGTTTTTATTACAAACTATGTTTTGACCGCAATTTCGCGTGAATGTTGGTTTTCGGGCTAAATGGAAAATCCTGAAATAATTACAGATTTACAAAAAAGTCTTAAAACCATTTTTACTAGAGATCTTGTACCAAAACAGTGGCTATTGAAGCGGAAATTAGGCCGTATCTTCAGACTTATTTGACTAATTTTGATGAAACATACTGCAGTATTTAAGTTGAAATAGTACTTTTAAAATTATAATAGTATGAAGAAATCTACCCGATGGTTTTTCACGGAAAACCCGCTTAAAACTTGGTTTTAAAAGTACTATTTCAACTTAAATACTGCAGTATGTTTATCAAAATCAGCTCAAACAAACAAACAGACTCGTCGGAAACAGAAGAGAGTTTTGGATTCAGAAGCCCTTAATTAGTCGAACTGAGTAAAATTTTTCGAAATATTACCGCTTTATCTTCAATAAAAGATATGAATCTGAATTTAACAGAAGTCAAATAAAATCACAGGGACGGGATAGAGTGGAACGGGAGGTGAAGGGCGGAGAGTACATTGATGTCTACAATGTAAACCGTACATGAATTAAAAATAACTCAGTGGTACGGAACCGGGATCGAACCCGCGACCTTTGGATCGTAAGTCGTCTCTATAACCACTACATCACCAATTTATATAGATATACCATTTCTCTAATTTAAAATAAATAGTATTCATGCGACAGGTTAACACTTGTTTAGCTGTTACTTTATATACGACGATTAAAGCATTAATTTACAATAATTAAACTTAATTACATTAATTTACAATAATTAAACTTAATTAATTTACAATAATTAAACTTAATTATATTTCTAAGCATAAATTTAAAATAATGTAAATAAGACGATGGTAGTTTGCTACTTTAAAATAAGCCGACAGTTATTATTGTAGTGTATATTAGCTTATGTCCACAGCTCCGTCCGCGTGAATGTCGGTTTTTCGTTACATGGGAAATCCCGAAGCAATCATAGATTTATATGAAGTGTTAGAACCACTTTTACTTGAGCTCTCGTACCTTCAGAGCAGCTACTAAAACAGGGAACAAAATTTATCTTCAATTCTACTGGACCGATTTTCATTAAACATGCTGCAGTTTTTAAGTCAGAATAGTACCTTTAAGACTGTAATAGTATAACCATAATCTACCTGTTGGTTTTTGCGTTAAGTTGGAACAAACAAACATACAAACATCGATGAATTTGGTTTCAGAAGCCCTTAATTAGTCGATCTGAGTGATTTTTTTTTACATATCTGATTTACAAAATTTAACATTTAACAATTTTATAATGGTATATTTATAATATCTATTATCGATCGGCTTATCGATTACAATTTTGATTAATTCTTACTTATATGACATTTAAATTATAAAAAAATTTAGTGATGGTGTGCGCGCAATATGCCGCACGATAGCCCCACTGCGTGTTGACCTGAAACAGCTCATGCGTTCCAGAAATAAACAATATGTATTAATTTTTGAAAACATCAGATATTTCGTTCCCACTCGAGGGGAAGTCGTCAGTGATTCAAAAATTTAAAGAGTATGACAGACGTCAATGTTATTCAATGGTACTCTTTAATGTGGCCAACAATTTGTTACTATTAAGGTTGATTGTCTGAATAATCTCCTTTATAACCACAAAATCATCCAACTAGCTATTGTAAAAATAAATAAAAGAAAATAAATAAATAAAAAAAGCTTTATATTTTCGTATAAATTAGACAAGACTTCTATATTAAAAGATAAAAGTACAACAAAAAATATTTTTCCCAAAAGAATTACTACGTTTTCTCATTTATCATAATGTTTTCTGAAATGTTCTGGGAGTACGTAATGAACACTAAATAAAAGCAAAAGAAATACAAACAAAGTAGTACCCTTTGAATTAATAAATGATAGGCCGCCATGTAAGACTTAGGCCGAGTACAGACAGGTTACCTTGAGCTGATACGTAAATATAACGATTAATGAATAAATAAATGCGGGAGAGTGCCGAAATAATAATAGTATTACTCCATCTCTTCTCGCGAATAATGTGAGAACCAACTAAGGGGTGTACCAGGATAACAGAGAGCAGCGTAATCGTGTCATTCAATCAGAATATACTGCGTTCTCCAAGACGTGTAAATCCCTTCTTTAGGAAGGAGGAGACACATGCCCGAAAGTGGACTTACTCAGGCTGATGATGATGACCTGACCCTTGAGTTATGTGCTGCTTAACAATTAATAAAGATAATAATAATAATGTTATGAGTGGGTGCGTCCGTAATTCAATACTAACATGTAGGGTGTATGCGTACCCTATGCGGACCTACTCCCGCCCTAAGAAGTAGCCTGCGAACGACGGGGAGGGCACCCCGTCGCTCGAACAGAAGCAGGCTCGTGGCGAGGGCGCGCTTCATGTGGCGTGCCCCACACAAAAGAGTCGAAGAGCCAGGTTCCTTGCATAAGACGGGGCTCGTGCGAACAGCGCAAGCCCGTCCGTCCGTCGCAAGTTGTGATCGGGCACAAAGGTCTAAATCTGTAGTTCCCAAAGTGGTCCAGGTGGACCCCCAGGGATCCACGGGGGTCTACGTTGGCGTACGCAAATTTCCATAGTTAGATCGAATCTTCACATTTTTTGTCAAGTTTTGGGAATATGGTAATAATGTCTGCAGGGGGTCCTATTATAAATTCTTGGTAGTTGATAATAATATAACTTAAATCCTGCATTTTATGATAACTTTATATAATTCACCGCGATAAAATATAATTCACCACGCTAGCTATTATAAATGCTTGGTAGTTGATAATAATATAATTTAAATCCTGCATTTTATGATAACTTTATATAATTCACCACGATAAAATATAATTCACCACGCTAGCTATTATAAATGCTTGGTAGTTGACAATAATATAACTTAAATCCTGCATTTTATGATAACTTAATGTTAGTACATGAATAAAATATGTAGAAAAAAAATATTCAAAAGAATACTCGTATACTTAGAAGAGGTTTGAAACGTGTATACCATGAAAAGGGCGGGCCTGAAGCCTCCCCAAGCTTGATTAGTTGGCGAGGTTACCTGACAAGATTAGCATACTAAAATTATACGAAATAGGTTCTCGACGGGTGTACGCTAATAAAGTTACGAGTACCTCCCTTTTACGACTATTATATTAATGCTTCAATTTAAGGCAAATTAATCGCGCGTTCATCGTCTGTCAGCCTGACACTGAAAGAGTTAAAGATATAACAACAACAATTAACAACATTAAACATATAACAACAATTAAGTTTATGAATTAATTATTGATAAGACGTTTAATCAAATAAAGTGTGGCGCCGGTATAATAATAGCGTCACTCCATCTATTTCTGGGGATGCTGTGAGAACCAGCTCTGAAATATACCAGGAGAATGGTCAGCAGCATTAATTTACATGTTAATCAATCAAACACTGGGTAGTATTTGATTGATTAACAGGTTAACTAAATGCCCGATGAGCGTGGAGATGATGATAAGTCCCTTCTATTTGAGGAGGGATCCCATATTCAGCAGTGAACAACCACGGGCTGATCATGACGAAGGTGATGGTTTTTATAGGTTAAAAATTTAGTGAGCGTTGGTCGTTAATCGAAAATAATTTAAAACTACTCTCTTGGTTAATGTTATTATCATACTAGCTTTTTCCTGCGGTTCGACCCGCGTATATGTCGGTTTTCCACTACGTGGGAAATCCGAACATAATAAAAAGCCTTAGAAGCATTTTTACTTGACCTCTCGTACCTCGACGGCGGCTAATAAAACAAGTATTCAATTCTACTGAACTGATTTTGATGAAACATGTCTCAGTATTTAAGTCGGAATAATGCTTTTAAGATCGTAACAGTATAACCAAAATCTACCCGCCGGTTTTTGCGTGAAGCCCGAACAAACAAACAAATATCGACGGACCTGGATTCAGAAGCCCTTAATTAGTCGATCTGAGCGGTTTGTTTTTAAATGTCTTTGATTTTTGAAAATTTACTGATAACAATTTTACAATAGTAAAGAGATATATGTTTATGTACATACATACAATCACGCCTTTCTCCCTGGCTCTCGTTCCACTTGCTACGAGCAAAGTGGCTACCCGTAGCCCACTTTTCGCTCCCATGGGAAACGAGACGCGTCGGGTGATGAACCACGACGTCGCTTTTTTTATAAGTTTCAAAAGTGTTAAAATTCCTCATTGCGTTCCCACGAACAGCAATGGTAAAACACGTCCACCCAAACAAATGCGGGGCTGCCACTTGCTTGGGTAAGGCGAGCCATCATCTCGAGTCTATTGGTCCATATTATAGTCCCATGTCCATGTCCTTTATTCATCATAAGGAGAATTATTCATCATAATATTCATTCATAAGAAGGAGGCCCACGCCCAACAGTGGACTTCTACAGACCGATGATGTCGATGATGATGAAGCGTTTAGTTTTGTCTCTAAATTATTTTGCACACGTCTTTTTGACACGTCTAGTTGCCCGCGGAGGCGAAATGTGGACTGCGGATAGCCACTCTGCTACATCAAACGCTCGTAGCATGTGGAAAGAAGTGGTCTCTGCCTACCCCAATGGAAAAGAGGCGTGACTGTATGTATGTATGTAGTATATACTATGGTCTCTGCTTACCCTTATGGGATATCGGCGTGAGTGTATGTATGTATGTGACGACGTCACTGTGAGTGTGTGTTTGTATGATGAATATGTATCGCAACCGAATCGAAATTCCTTTGCACATTTAAAAATTCGTTGTGTGAATAAAGTTGAGTATCCCGTGGGAACGTTTGTATTCGTTTCCTAAATTGGATATTCTCAATGTCGATACGTTACCGTGTCTGACATTATTATATAAATGATGTTACAAATCAATGTTATAATTACGTCCATGATAGTAAAGTACTAGGAAATGTAGTTAATATTTCTCAGGCAAGGACTATAGTTGCCTGAGGAATTGTTAACAGTTCCAGATAACAGGAAAACAATAGGCGTTAATCGCTAGATGATCACCGTAGTTCAAGGGAGCATAGCACCTTCGACGTCATGTGTAAATCAATTATAATTTAATCTTTAATAACTCACAACGATGACAACAATGACGATAATATTGACTTGTCAGAAGAATCCGTCGATGGGTATCTCTTGTCAATTGACAATCTCTGGTCAAGTAGTAATTTGCTGGTCAGCAAAACCAAATCTAGTTATATTTTGTCACTAATATAACCATTCGTTTCCCGCGAGGGGCGAAAAGTGGGCTACGGATAACCACTTTGCTTGTAGCAACTGGAAAGAAGTGGTCTCTGCCTACCGCAATTATTCCGTAGTATAGTGGTCAGTATCCCCGCCTTTCACGCGGGAGACCTCAGTTCGATTCCGCGCCGGAGAGCCGGGGAAAAGGCGTGATTGTATGTATGTATAAAATCTCTGTGACGCCGCCATAATAATAGATTTACCGACTTATTCCCGTCGGTGCTATGAGAACCAGCTAACGAATATATCAGGATAAAGGTTGGAATGTTATTCTGTTATTCGATCAAAATCTACCAAGACGCTTGCCAAGGATAGAGATTATGCCAAATCCCTCCTTTTCAATGAGGAGGCCCATGTCCGGCAGTGGACATCCATGACGCCATATTACGAGTCTTTGTGCACATGCACAGGCAAGTCAAAATTTTCGAAACCTCTAATGATGCACTTTCTCATCTAACCTATAACTTTTCAAATGGCGATTTCAAAAGTACGGAAACTAGTAATAGAGTAAGTTAGCTACTACTGGACCATTTTGAAAAACCACCATTTTGGAGAATAGAAATATGAGCCCATTAAATAGTCCTTATATTCAAGTACCTGCAACTCTCATGTCAGATTTTTTTATCAAGCGATTTGCCACCAAAGACACCTATGGAATTCACTTCCTCATTCTATTCAGGATAGCTCTTCTCTGAGTGTTTTCAAGGAAAGGTTTAAGGAGCACTTTCTCTCAAAATAATATATGTATGTATGTATTTTAGTATGTTTTAGTATTTATATATGTATGCTTGTGTATGCTTCTGTACCTAGTACACTGGATCCTATTCTCCTTCTAGTCTCAAATACTTTTGCACTCTAAGGTTTGCTGGAAGAAAACTCAATTTTTGAGTTAAGCTCGCTTTTGTACATCTTTTTTTACAAATGTATTTACATGTTTGTGTACAATAAGAATAAATAAATAATAAATAATTAAATAAAAGGGTAAAATTTTAATTATGATGATTGCCTTATTTGGCCATTATAACTTCGATTGGATCGCTCAGTTGTTCTCATTGAACTTTATTTTATTCTACTGATCGCCCTACGGTAAAAAGTTTATCTTTGCAAACCCAATAAAGTTATAAATCAAATCTAGTTGAGATATTTTAGAGGTAAACGTAGTCAAATTTCCTGCTGTTTTAAAATCCAAGCTTCTCACGTCAGTTGGTGTCTATTATGCCTTATAAACAACGTTCAAATTATAAAATATATTCTTTTTATTTAATTAAATTCTGGAATTAGATCACCTATTGAACCAACAAATTGCCCTCTTTTCGACATACTAAAAAGGAACAATTACAATTATATTTCCAATTTAAAAAGGCATCATGACTAAACTATTTTAATTGATTAATACTTAGATTAATTGTAATTCATTAAAATCTCACTTAAATATTACTTGAAAAGTAATTGCTATTTAACAATGTATTTTGATAGTTAGTAATTAATAAATATATATATTATTACTGAAAAATTACATTTTAAAAACTTAACAGCACTATACTGCTCATACATGGTAGTACATGCTATACTAATTTTATATTAGCAGCTCGCAGAACTACAACGATACACATCACTCCTGAACAAAGCCTGCGGCGACACTGGCGTCACAGAGGCACAGCGGGGCGTAATGCTACAGCTTCAACGTAACGCCAGATTTTACAAATGAATAGTTCCCAAGATATCCAAGAGGTCCGATCTAATGATCTCAACCTTACCATAAGCAAATTGGGAACAAATAATAATTACTCATTGTATTGTATTTTTTTTTTTGCTTATCTAATGAGGCACTGAGTAGTATTTCCGTATTTTAAGATAGTTAAATTCTTTTTTCAGATTGTAGTTACTACCTAGCGTTAGCAGACTAATTCATTTTGGTTCATTATGTTTTATTGAATTCCAGCAAATTTTTAAGTCCTAATGAAATTTTAGTCCAAGAAAAATCTCTAACTTCAAAAAGAAATCTCCAATTTATTGACACCCAAAGTGGTCCATGTCGACCTCCAATGGTTAACGATGACTTTACTAGACTTATTTAATAAATTTTAATCTTTCAAAGTGGGCGGTACTATACCAGCTGTCAAAAACACATTTGAAGTTGATTGATTTGCAAAAATTCAATATTAGTTAAGCTGGCGATCTACCCAGAACCTAAAAACGTGACGTACAGAATAAGTCAAGAAACCCAAAAAAAAATATGTCAAGTGGTCTACCAAACTTTTGTTTGTGTGTGTGGATCTCTCTAAATTCATCACAGAATAAATAAGCCTTTAGACTAAAACGGTATACATTATCTCAAAGGAAGTAAATCAAATAGTAAAAGAAAGATTTTTGCTTGCTCTTCTGATATCAAACCTTTTGTTATTTTTTTTATTCCGAACTTCGTAACTGTCCTATTATTGTAAGTAGATAAGCACACGTTTTCTTGTAACTGCTTAACTTTAATGGTAAAGGATCTTTTGTTACATGAATAGTAAAAAAGCCAACTCCATTTATCAAAAAATTGTGTGTAGTTATGTATACGGTAGTAGTTGTATAGGATAAAATATTACTGTAATTGGAATGGATATTATATTAGCTGTAAGGTATTCGGCAGATTAAATAAACGAACAGTTCAGATCTCATAGCTACAGTAGAATAGACCAATTTGAAAACTTGTACGGGAATATCTTAATTAAACGTCATAAAGTTGAGTAGCTCGCGCTCGTCTCTTTGCTGTCTCTGAATGGGAGTCCGATCGTGGCTACCTTCTCTGTGTGACTTGATCTGTGGCTTACCGTCTATAAATCTATCTACGCTCTTGGATGTCACTGCATTTCAGATCGCGGTACGTCTTCGTATGAGAACACCCAGTAATTTTTCACACCATTGTCGGTGTGGGAGTATGGTTGATGAGCTCGGCTGTCATGGACTCTTGTACAAGATAAATATAGGTTGGATTGCTTCTTATTGGTTGGGTTTTGGCCAATATAAATTTAGGGACTATTCTGGAACTCACTGCTTTGTAATGATGATAAAAGATAAAACGGTGTGATTTTCTTTGAAGATAGGATAACCACTGATATGGGATATAACTTACGTCAATACTTTCTCACCGTCTCATTTTCCAGGGAGATACATGTTCCAAGGCTGAAAATACTACGTCCAATGATGAATGCTTCATGTGCAGTAAATATGATAACCACGTTACGGTATATATATTTGAGGCAGTTGAAACGTCTTTTGGAGTTATCTGGTAATCAGAACGCTGGCATTTTCTCTGGAATACAAATTAGTATTGGCATAAACGTGACATAATTCTGTTAGCCTTTTGGATACTTTGCCGTCACCTGTGGTTTAAATTCTAGTAATTAGGGTAATTATTTATTATTGTTATTTCCTATTGTATAATACATAGTTTTAAAAATTATTAAAACTTCTTGAATTTGTAAGTAAGCCTTTGTAAAAAGTTATGCGTGTTTTTAACAAATACGCCAAACCAAAAATTATAATTAATATAAAATTAATATAAAACTTTTGAACAGCATTTCAGGCATATCTACACTCAGAAAACTAACTAAAATCGGCACATAAATTTGATGCATGAACATCAAACAATATAACGTAATGGTAAAGATTTTTTTAACTTAAGTAAACGTGAAGTTAAGTGAAGTAAACCTTTTAATGCATACAGTAAAAAATAATATTAAGTCATACAAAAGATTGTCAACACGATGCAACCGCTATGAATTTTAAAATATTTCTTAACATTTAGGTATCTAGGGTATTAAATTTTCGAAGGATATTTTTTTACTATACATGATTAAATTGGAGAAAATTCTAACATATTTTTATGCAATTCTGGGCGAAAGCAATGCACAATTGTTCATACTACGCATTGCCGGAAACAGCATTTGAATCATAATATGTATCTTATAGCTACAATATTGCCCGAATACAATAAATAAGTGAAATATTATCGCTTCAACCTGCCACAAATACTTCACTGCAGCGGGCAATTTTACTAATTACAAATGTACACTTAAATGAGTTTGCTTTCAATTAACTGAACACATTTTGCATATTACATCCACGACGCCACTGTTAGGTTTTGCAAGAGTGCGTGTGTGATGTGATACTTACCAAGCATGGAGGTTACGGTAAATATCTCCATTTTATGGAGGAGATTCATTCCAGCAGTGGATTTACACGGACTGATGATAGTGATAGTAATATTATTTATATGCTACCCTTTGCACGCGTCTCCACCCGCGTGCAAAGGGTAGCATATCGTCGTTTAGTTGAGCTCTTGTGCCTTAACGGTGGCTACTAAACATGGATCAAGCTGTATTTTCAATTCTCCTGGAACGATTTTGATGAAACCTGACGCAGTATTTAAGTCGGAATACTGTAATAGTTTAAGAGTGTAATAGTTTGACCAAAATCTACCGGCTAGATTTTGCGTGAAGCTCAAACAAACAAACAAATATCGACAGATTTGATTTCAGAAGCCCTCAGTTTTCTGAGTGTTTTTTTTTAATCTTTGATGTACAAAATGTGACATTTAACAATTTTATAATAGCACAGAATATTTTTCGTATTTTTGCTTGTAAAAATAACATAATTTGCTGAATTACTTATCCTTTATTATTACGAGAAGCACGAGTAAGTAACTTTAACTTAAAACGTTCGTTGCGGGGTACTCAATAATAGCAGTAAAAGGTCCCATAGCTTATCTAGATGGCATATTTGGAGGATGTCCAAGCCATTTAGCACAACACCACAGAAATACCACTTTAGACCCGAAAGCAAATGATGTGAAAACATAGATATTTATGCGTTTCCGACCCAAGATTACGATGAAACAGTGGTTTGGTTAAAGGAATATTTTAAAATACAATCATTTGAAAAAAAAAATATAATGATCTTATAAGTAGCCATTATTTTTTCTTGATCTTGCCAAAGAAGCTCTTAAAATAAAATGCACTGTATTTTACTAATCTAATGCATGAATGTTTGACCTGATGCATGAACATTGATCCTGAAGCATCTGTTTTATCCTAAATGGCTACTTGTTTTCATATTACTAGTCTTCAGGTTTGAGATATGTCAGATAAAGAACACCCATCCGACTTAGATGCAGTGCATGAAATAACCAACCTTTGACCTACTGGCTTAATAAACTACTTAGTACTCATATTTTTTACAAATTTTGTGATGTTTTATATTTGATTCTTTTTAATTACAGAATACAACGCTTTGAAACTTGATTTATATCAGAAGAAAATTTAAGAATTGATAACAGCTGTTATTCATTATTCCCATCACATTATTAACGATGCCAATCAAAGGGAATGTACGTATATATGGTAGCCATAGATAATACCAAATATGGAATAATATTTGTTAATAACATTCCAGACAAAGGTGAGGTTATTATCGTACGTTATCTGTTTTTTTTTTTAATATTTTGAACCAAAATGAAAAATTCTTTCTTTTATTTTTGTAACCTTTCGCGGAGTATATAAAAAGGCCACTTCAAACTGAACTCGGGAAAGAAGAAAGAGAAATAAAAGTGAAACTAATGGAACAGTAAAATAGCGTTAGTTTTTTATTATAAGACATGTGCTCTTATTATTTTTATTTATAACTAATACACAACCCAGACTCTATCACTCACTGTAAATCTAGTCACAGTCCTAAGCATATATATCAACTTATAAGAACTAGAATACTGTATATAATGGACTATAATACCGTGGGTTGAAGCTGTCGGAATTTGTTGCAATATCGGAGTTGCGTTTTGTGTAAGCTAAAGCATTAATTTCGTCTTACAGTTCTTTACTTACAATCCTTCTAATCATCACCATATTAGCCTACAGAAGTCCACTGCTGAACATATGCCTCCTCTAATGACTTCGCAATACCGAGAAGCTATGAGCTACCTGCATCTTCCAATTACCCGCGACTTCCACCAGGTCATTGATCCATCTAGTTGAGAGTAGACCCAAACTACGTTCCAGTTCGAAGTCACTACTCAAACAACTTAGGACCCCAACGTCCATCCTTCACCCAACTCTACGTAACAGTACATACATATAAATACATAATTACAAAAGAAATTTTAATAACGATTCTTTTTTACGCTCTCGATAGGTAAATTTATAAAGAGTATAAAAAGTTTATAAAATTACCGAAATAGCTCGTACTTATTTTTAATTAACGTAAATCAGTACGAGACGTTTTTCATGTACATCGACATAGTACTTTATAATTAATGAAACTCTCGTCTCGTCGGTGTTTTAATATCAAACTTTCAAGCTGTCTTAGTTGTTCTACTTACAAGTTGTGCGCTATTGCCTGTTAAATAGTTCTCCCTCAAAGGAAGTTATTAAACAACTTAAAATAACAACTTTCCTACTATACAAAAACATTATTAAGAGTCATAAAACATAGATATATATCTTGTTGGGAGTTATTGGTGGTCCAGTGGCGCCAGACACGACTTGCGATCAAAAGATCGTAAATTCGATCCGGATCCTGTACCACTGAGTTATTTTAAATTCCTTTACGGTCTACATTGTAGATGACAATGTATTGTATAATACTTAATGGAGAAGGAAAACTTCGTAAAGAAACCTGCATGCCCGCTACCCGCACTATGCCAACGTGGTAGTCTACGGCTTAATCCCCCTCCTAATTAGGGGAGGTCAGTGCCAGTGGGAACGAATGAATTAAGGATGATGATTGCTTGCTGTTATTATATATTTACTTGCGTAATACCTACTTCAGTAAATTTGTCCAACATCATAATCCAAATTATATTCTACCAAATCATCGGTTCGGTCATTTTAATTTAGTTAAACAACATTTAAAAACTATTTCCGCATTTATATTATTAAGATTACGAAATTACGAATGTTACAAATTACTGAAAGACATTAGATAAT
>WUAW01037631.1:3245-14745 GCA_017165845.1 Thaumetopoea pityocampa | reverse complement strand
TGACGATCTGTTTGTTGTGGTGATCCCGAATTTTCCCCAGCGAGTGTCCAGACAGCCCCGGATTTATCAGTTAAGTGACGTAATTAATCTCGAGAAACTCGAGCCGTAGCACCAGTTAATTGTTTGCTAGTTTCACGTTCATGTTTAATTAGGTCCCAATGAAGCTGTCATGTTTGAATTGGCAGGGAAGTAATTAAGTACATAAGGTAAACAGCCCCGGGCAGACGGCACGGGGCGGGGCGGCACTCCTATTCATTCAATTACCGCGCGCAGGTAGTAAGTAACTGGATAACGTTCTATTGTCACGACAAGTACTCACGTACGTACACTTGGCGCGTTGGTGACTAATTTTATAAACGGTTTGTTCAAAACCTTGTGGACACGGGCATATGGTTTCAAATTGGGTATATATAATGATAGCTTTTTCATTTGATATAATATACTGACTTATTACTTTTATTGTATATTTTTAAATTAATGGTAGCAGTATTTCGTGAACAATGCGGGGCAGCCATAGTCACCTTAAATTAATAAACAAAATAAACCCATATCCTGTAATGACTACAAAAATAAATCCTTAAATAAATTAATAAAATTCTGATGTGTATATATGGCTGTACAATTATATTCTACTGTTATCATTATCACCATACCCCACAGACGAGCACAGCTGTACATAATAAGGCTCGGTACCCCTTTAAAATAAAGCGATTAATAAAGGTTTTTGCCGGTTTTGTATATCATTTTCGTTCAGAACGTAACCGATAAGCAATTCGTTCTATAACCGAAATAAACCGTTTAAAGTCCAACGTAGCAGATAGCAGAATAGCCCACTATTGAGTCTCTATTCTCGGCGGCATTACATCAAAGAAATTTAAAGGAAATAACGGTTAACGAACGTTAACCGTAAAGAGAACTTTATTCGCAGAATAACGTTTAATATACCGGTTTAAAGGAACCAAATCGAAATGATTATGTTCCTGTGTACCTATGGCGAAACCGGCTTGAAAGTTTAATCGGTTTCCGAGCCCTGCTACGTAAGTCTTCTTTAATGATCATCACACCGAGCGGTTATGAGCCGCCTGAATCCACCGATTGCCCGCGATCTTAATTATTAGGTCATGGGTCCAGCTAGACCGCAGTCGAAACATCACCTTTTTCCATTTGGGGTTACCACTTCAACACTTTATGACCTTTTCATCCACTGGTCCTGGGAGTTGTTACTACTTCAGCTTTATAATCCTATGAGCTAGAATGATGACACAGGTTCTTCATAGGATTTATTTCCTCGTTGCAGATTCTATTACGCAGGGAAACACCGTGCATAGCTCTTTCCATTGCTCATCGAATAACCTTGAGCTTATTCTTATGAGGCCCACGGGCAGTGGCCATGTCTTGTTTGTAAGTTGTCACTGGTCATCATCAGCCCGTGGAGCTGTTTCCAGCAATGGACGTATTGCTGGAAACGCCCCCTACTTAAAAAGGAGGAATCCTTTTCACTGGTGCAGTGATTAAATACTATAATGTATAACGGAATTAATTGTGCCGTAATAATATTGAAGTATGACTACCCGCCAAATTTAAATGGAACATATATAAAAAAAATCATGACACATATTTATCAAATATATATAAACATATATAAACATTAATACATTGAACATTTTGTTTCGCTATCAGTTGGATTGAGCTGTCGTTAAAAGAGGTGAGCAATATTGCTCTTGTCTTGCAATAGTCTATACCCCATGGTGTACATAGAATATGAACCAAGGGACAATTGCATTTATACTCTTCAATCTTCAATAAATATCTGATACATACACTCACGCCGGTATCCTAGGATAGGCAGATACCACAGTTTGCCACATACTACGATCCACACACACCTCTCTCGCCTCATCCACGTCCATACACCACATACTTTCGTCGATTAAGGGTTGCTGTGAACTTGATCTTTTTGAAACAAGTTGTTGATTTGATCAAGGCAGGTTTTTCCTGGGCGCCCTCTTCCGACACTACCACTCATATTTACCCACCCAATATATTAAAGATCTCAGTTATTTATTTCCAATATAAGTACCTTGACACAGATTAAAAAAGTAATTGAAATAATTACCTTGACGTCCGCAACGCATGGGTGGGTGGATGCGTAGGAACTGCTGCCAGTGCTCGTCCTCTCTCCAATTTCGTATTTGACTTTGTTCTCTTGAGAGGGTTGCTTCTGAAGGATCGTTTTAAGAAGAAAGAGGCGAGGCGGGAGGGGCTGTGTTGTGCGCCAGGCACCGGCGTGCTCGGGGCGGAGCCACGCCGACATGCCTTCTCGTATGAAGTGTCTGTAAA
Source organism: Thaumetopoea pityocampa (assembly GCA_017165845.1). Taxonomy (NCBI): domain Eukaryota; kingdom Metazoa; phylum Arthropoda; class Insecta; order Lepidoptera; family Notodontidae; genus Thaumetopoea; species Thaumetopoea pityocampa. The sequence goes on along the minus strand of WUAW01037631.1, from coordinate 12,405 downwards.
AGATAAAAAAATATACTTGAAAAGCAGCCTTTATTCCGTCGAACCTCTTATAATACTGCATAAGGGTATTATTATATCATTACTAGTATGAAGCTTCACTATGGTGTTTGGTATACGCAAGGATAAGTAAAAACCTTTTCACTTATTGTATCGTTGCATATAAGTATACGATAATTGATACCTTCAAAATTTAATTTTACTAATGTATTTTCTTAGTCCAAATCAAAATACAGTTTTTTTTGTGTTTACATTTGATGTATATCTTAAATACATAAAACCGTCATGCGATTGACTGGCTGACTGTCAATAAAAGTACAGCCTAAACCCGAGATACTGGAGACGACAAAGTAATTTCTTTCAGTAGTATAGGGCAGCGCTCAGAAAGGAATTTTGAAAATTCATAGTCAGCATTCAGAATTGGGGTCGCAGTTTTGCAAAAATTATGGAATGCCTTGAGTATGTAAAATAGGGTAAGAAGGAAACGGGTAAGATAATATATCCTTCCAAAAGTATAACAAATTCATCAATTTAAATCCAAATTTAAAAAATAACTTTTATGCATTCAATCTGAAAATGCTTTTCATCCAAATTTATTGAATTATCACAACATCACACTACCACATTGTTGCCAAAGGTATACAGTATATTTTAACTTTAGTACTAACATTAGAAAAAAAGTTTTGTAATAAGAATGGAAGTTTTTTCTATAATTAATCAAGAAAACTAAACTTAATTGTATAAAAAAATACATTCCATAAAACCACGTTACATACCATAAAACCACGTTACATTCCATAAAACAACAATACATTCCATAAAACAACGTTAATTCTAGCACATTGTCCTCAGCTCGGATGCAATAAATAACTGGGATTTAAATTCATTATCATATCCATTTGCTAGAATAACTGATTATTGAGTTCGGACATTTAAACAAATGGTGTAATTAATTAATTAACATAGTCAAAAATTGCGTGTCGTTAGCAAAACTTCATGTTACCTATACGTTGTCATATAGACAGGTATGTAATACGATATCAACTAGATAGTAGTTACCATCTATGGCGTGGTTTCCGACGGAAGTTGCGTACACGCCGCGCGTGACCGCTGCGTATGCGTCGGCAAAAGTAAAAAAAAATTGACAATGATTTAGTACAATCCCATTGCGGAAAATGACAATGTATATAATTAAAAATGCAATAATACAAATAAAAACAATATAAATATAATCGAGGTCAAGCTGTTAAACTAACTGCGACTCATTGAAAAGTTAAAGTATGTAAATTGCTTTTACGTGAATTATAGGAATCATCACAATAATTTATAATCATCACAATAAAATATTTTTACGTCACCAGCATAACATAGCAGCATCTCATTGACGCCATCTTGTATTTAAATATATATTTGACATATTTTATTTATGATCTGTGCGAATTATCTGTACTTTTTTAAAGTATTTCTTCTGTAGTGTGTTACATTTTTTTGATGCCGCGTGGGAAAATCTTAAAAAGATTCCCAATCGTTTGTGGGGAAGACTGGTATATGGGACTGTACCACACTAAACACCCCGCGGCGGCTGCCTTCAACGCCCCGAGGGACTCCAGAGTTTGATAAAACGTCATCAGTGCCCTTCTGTTATCTTGTCTCAGGGAGCTTCCTCGTGACCTCCAGTGATTACGGCGGCATAGAGGCACACATAAGAATTAAAATTTATTCTTAATATTTCTATTTCATTGTAACTTAAAACACCTATTTTAATGGAGGTACATTGGTGGTATAATGGTTACGGTCACGACTTACGACCGAAAGGTCGCGGGTTCGATCCCGGTCCCGTACCATTGAGTTATTTTCTAATTCATGTACTGTCTACATTGTAGACACCAATGTACTCAACGGAGAAGGAAACCTTCGTGAGGAAACCTGCATGCCGGCATGGGTGTGTGAAGTCTACCAACCCGCACTAGGCTAGCGCGGTAGACTACGGCCTGATCCCCCTCCTAATCAGGGGAGGTCCGTGCCTCTGTAGTGGTGTCAAATATGTACTGGGGATGATGGGATGATTTTAATGGTAATACATACATAACACGACTAAAGGGTCTCCTTGTATAAATTCTGTCCAAAAGCAAGATGCGTTACTTGCTGAAGCCCCGCACAATCGTGAACCAAAGTTGGTAATCCTAACTATACTATAGTTGAATATGAATAAGAGTTTATGAATACAATGAAAATGTGGGCTGCGGATAGCCAATTTGCTACATCAAACGATCGTAGTAGGTAGAAGGAAGTGGTCTCTGCCTACCCCAATGGGAAAGAGGCGTGAATGTACGTATGTATGTAGTATGTATTATGGTCTCTGCCTACCCTTATGGGATATCGGCGTGAGTGTTTGTATGTATATATAAAAATAAAATTTTATTCGTGGTCACAGTATATCACGTTAATGGATAAAGTTTTACGCTTAGTTAGTCACACACTATCATGTATTTAACCGTGTAATTATTCAATATTTCCGTAGCAGTAGCCAACAAGTATGTGTATAATATTTATTTAACATTTAAAATATTTTGATTAGGAAAATTAATGACACGCTCACGCTTATCAATCCCAGGAGGAGTGGACAGAGTTGTACGTAGTACACTGTCACTTCGCCGAGGTGCTTACGACTACAGAGGACGAGCTTGTTGCCATACTTCGGACACAAATATCTTCATCGAAAATTATGATCATACAGGCAACCCGCATTAGAGCAGTGTGGTGGGCCTATACCTACCCCTCTCATCCTGAGAGGAGGCCCGGGTCCTGCATTGGAGCAGTAGACAGGATGATGATGGTGTTTGTATCCTTATAATTTTTGATATAGAGACATCATGTCTTTGAAAGTCCAGTCGCGCTAACCGAGCAGTTGACCACTGGAATATTACCGCTATATTAAGAACTAGCTGACGCCCACAGCTTGGACCGCATTAACAATATATAGTGGTGATTATGATGATTTAACATTCAGTAACTCGTGTGATGCCCTAAGATACAATATTCGCAGTTACGGTATAATAATATACCTGTGGCCCACAAGACTTTCCGTCGACAATTTTAACTCCTATCTCTCATATTACTAAGTAGATAGATAAGTAATACTATCTTTATATTCATAAGTATTAATCGATATCCAATAAAATTCAGATGTTGATTGAGATGTTGATTAATTGAGATGTTGAATTGATGAAAAATATCGCTTCACTAACAATAAACATCAATATAAATACAAGTCTGTTTATCTGTTTGTTAGCTATTCATGATTCAACGGCTAAACCAAATGAATAAAGTAGAAAAGTCTGAAGCAAAATCTGAAATAGTATGCATTAATATATGTAAGTACTAGTGGCTCCGCCCGAGTGGACTACAAATTTGATGCTGCTGCAACTGATTAATGGTAACTTGACTTATAATTTAAGTTATTCCTCTCATTTCTAGTTTTTCAATTATTGTGTAATAATTGAATAACTAAACTAAAAGGAACCCTAAGTATTTGCGAAATAAAAAAAGAGCTTAGATTTCTTGTGAAAAGTTAGCTAGAGGACTGCCAATGAAAGTTCCTTCAAAATCGATTCAACCTCTTCGTAAATTAACCAGGACAAATAGACTGATAAAAATTAAAAAAAAAAACGCGTTATAGGTATTGGTTACATACAAATAACCATAAAAAAACCTTTATTAGGAAATTACACAGGCATTTGAATTTTAATTCTATAAACTGTGTGGTGTATAAGTAGGTATAAGCGGCAATGTGTGGGCGGGGTCACATGTCGTGTCGACATAACACATGTCCCTCAAGCCCATTACCGTTATTGCTTCGGTTTATGTGATCGGTACATGTCGCACTCTTTGGCATATGAGTTATGAAATTTATCCTCCATACAATTTATTATACTATTCGGCTTATACTACTTATACTATTTGTGTCGTGCCCTGGTTGTAAATTTAAAATTCCAGCATTATATGGCACTATAGAACAGAATATAATAAAATAGAATTATAGCCTTTATTGCACAAAAATACAAAAAAAAACGTTAAAAACGTAATAAACAAGAAATAAAAAGTGCACATTGGGCCATCTTATTGCAATATATGATCTCTTACAGACAAACTTTGGATGGATAGGATTTGTATTGGATACGGTGGTGCAATTGTGGTGTGCATGTTTATTTAAAATGATATATTATAATAAAATAAAAACAATAACATATACATAACACATACATACATAATATACACTTACACAAAGCACTACATCGCACAAGGTGCGGCACAAATGTTTCTAATTTATGGAATCTAAAATAAAACAGTCGGGGCCGTGAAGTATGTTTGTTGTTGTTTTTTCACATAAAATATATACTTAGATATCGTTTTTCTGTATGTTGACATAATTGAAAACAAATGTTCCTTTAAAATCGGTTCCTATAAAACCTTAGTTCCCAAAGTGGTACAGGGGGACCCCCAAGGGTCCACGGAAGACTCCATGGGGGTCTACGTTGGCGTACGCAAATTTCCATAGATCTAATCTTTACATTTTTTGTCGAGTTTTGGGAATATGGTAGAAATGTAGCTGCAGGTGGTCCACCGGAACCAGCTAAATTGTGAAAGTGGTCTATGAGAAAAAATGTCTGATAACCTCTACTGTAAAACATCGTTGAGCATCTTGTGAGTATTTACAATCCGTGTGAAGAGCGATATTGCGGGCAATCCTAATGAGTACTGATAAGGGCGCGATAACGACCGAGGGAATGCGCGCGACGAATGCGATAGCGCCGCTACATTTGTATGTAAATGTCGCTACATTAATAATATTACGAAAAAAATGGCCGACATATTTTTTGTTTCGTGAAATTTTGTCAGGTTAAGTCGCGTGACGAATGTATTACGCCGACCGTACTAGTGTTTTATTATAAGTGTTATAACGAATGCCAGAAATGTTATGGAAGTTATTATTATAATAAATCAACATTAAAATATGTTGTGTATTTTATATTTTACTATATTATTTATTAGTATGTTATTTCATTTAGATTTGCTGTGAGACGCTGTGTTTATAATAATAGCATCACACGAATTTCTTCGCATCAATGCTGTGAGAACCAGTTAAGGGATGTACCAGAACAATGGGCAACAGCATTATCCTGTTAGTCAATCATTTAATGCGATCTCCAAGATGTCTGCTAAGTGTGGAGATTAGAGCAAATTCCTCCTTTTGAGGGAGGACCTCTTCCCAAACCTTTTTTTGGGAAGAGTTCATGAATGTATATACCTGAGTTTTTTGTTGCATCAAAATTTTTGAATACCTGCACCGATTTGTTCCTTTGATTGCAGTGAACAATTTTGATGGAAAAACTTAAAGTGCAAAACTGCACGAGTTATATACTCGTCTTAAGGGACATTTATAAAACAGAGCCCCCATCAACTTAGTGTTGCAATTGCTCTACGCAAACTGTTTGCCTTCCATTAGCGCTGACAATTTCAGTAGAACAATCCAGGACTAGCAACATTAGGTTACCCTTTTCCCCTGAACATCACGTAGCGGGCGCTGAGTACACCTAGACAAGCTCGAGTAAAGGAAAACCTAATTATTATTTTATTTTTCCTCAAATATCCTTCAGTTGAAAATAATAGACGCTAAAATTACTTTAACCTTTCCGTCTTAAGATGACCAATAATGAAACATGAAGTCCAAGGATTTAGTAAAGAAGCATTTGAGCAAATCATCTATACATATAAAAATATTGGTATGTACATATATACACATCATCAACATCATCCTCAGTCCGCGTGAGTTCACTGCTGGACAAATACCAGGATAACGCCTCTGCCCGTTATCCTGGTGCACCCCTCAGCTGGTTTTCACAGCATCCATTGGGAAAACGCCGCGATGCTATTATTATGCCGGCGCCACATGTGTAAGAAATATATGAGCTTGATAAGCTCCAATGACTTGGTATATCTAAATGAATTTATTTTCTTGTGGGTTTTTATGATATCGATTCACTTAAATTATTCACTAAATAGTACTAAAAACCAACTTCTACGCCATTTAAAATATTATTACAAAAATTAATATACATAGAAACTTGAACACTGAGAATATTTTCGCGCCATTCATTTTGCTATGAAATCGTCATTAGATAGTGCTAAGCAGGCGAAGCCGCGGGAAATAACTAGTTGTTTATAACGACGGCTACATATAATGGAATCCGGTAAATGAGATGACTTCCACTTTTCGTAATGCCAACTTAAAGACATGATTTATCGTTGAAGGTCCCTTGCTTACTCGTATAATTAGTTTCCATTGTTTGTTGCCCACAAGATGAGAGAGCATAGAATAGTTCAAACCTGTTATATCATTCTTGAAACGTGATGTTAGAAAGTTCTGAATGGGCATTCACTTGTGAATTGTTCGGATTTCCTCTAAGTGCCCCGGTAAGTTATATACGTGTTTTGGTGCTAATTTAACCCTTTCAGCTTCAGAGCTGAAAGGGTTATAGTCAGCTGTACTGGACCCCAGCCGAGTGATACAACTGTTACAATGTAATAGAAATTAAATTTTTACTCAGATATTTCCCTTTCATATCTATTACCTACTCTCGGTTAATTCGTTATCTTATAAAAATTATGGATAATATACAAAGAAATGCAGATATTCAGTGTTGTTTATTTTTTTAGTCAATGTCTAAAGCTCCACAGGTCTATTTTTTAAATAAATTTACATATTAAAACGAATATTCTATTACACTACTATAAAATTTGGCCAATGGAGGTGATACTCCACAGATGTATACACTGAAATACGTAAATGTTGATTACTAGACGAATAAATACAGAGTTTGTATTTGAATTATTCTTACCGGAATGTACAGCGACATCGTCGTCGAGGTCAAGGTATGCGCGTCGAATACTCATCGGGCTGACCGCCACCTGTGCTTCATTTTTTTTAATCAGAGCGCCGATAACATCTCCTTCGCCACCATTGCAATCTAAGAAGTTGTCATAATTCTCAGTCAGATCAGTTACAATAGCGACATGCTCAGGAAATCCTTCTTCGATATGTCTCGCAGTAATACTTCGCAGCAACGAGTTACTCCTAGATAATTTCGTGCTTCGAGATCGACGGATAAAGTTCAATCCTGACATTTTAATAGGACTTTTGTTAGGACTATCAGGGGTGACTGTTATTCTTGGCGTTCTGAATATAGACGTGGAGCTACTGCTGCCTCTAATAGGCGATGGCACGTTGAGATTTTGTGGTAGTGTTTTTGCTTTCTCCCTCGCTGGCGATAATATGTTCGGTGAGTCTGGTATCAAGGATAGATTAGAATTCATTATTGAACTGTTAGATATAGTCTTGTTTCTAATGTTAGTTGTAGAGTTATTAAGTTTACTGGACGAGATCGAGCCTCCTATCGGAGAGAATATCCTATCATAGCGTGGTTCACAAGACGTTGTACTTCGTAATCTAGGCTTAGTATTCTTCATCAACGCGTTCTGAGCAACAAGTCTAGGACTAATGAGATCACGGTGACCTACTCTTGTCAGCGCTTCGTTTGAACTGGCACTGGTTGACAAAGGCCGTCGAATTCGCCTTTCTGGAGTGAATGTGCTTCTATCGCTTTCACTTTCCGTAAAAGATGAATCACCCCGAGACGAAATTTCCAATCTGTTGTGCACTGATGCATTCTTCCTTTTAGTTTTTGCAGAAAGATTGTCTATGTCTAATCCTGATATTAATGCTTCCTTTTCTTCTTGTGTCAGAGGTAAATAGTTATCGAAGCTCTCGAACAGGGGCACATAGAAGACTGAGCGACGGCGCGCCGTGTCGTCGCCAGCCGGCGACGCACTAGATGACAGCGTACTCGACATAGCGTCAGCATTCGACGGTGTGCGGCGGATGCACGCTGCATTAAAGCCGTCGCTCGACCTTTCCATAGCCACCGCGCTGCATTACTTCCATTTTAAATCAATATTTCTTCCTGTTACTATATCGATTTCACATTTCACAACATAACTGACTCTTACTAGCTTCTTTTAAATATTATTTTTACCAAACTGAACTTTTTCTATAAAATAACAAGCTGAATGTTGGAATATTGTACTGTACAGTCGTAAAAATGTATCATAATTTTATATGTTAAAAATGAAGTCTAAAAAACTAGCGCTTGTAAATGTTTTAATTACAAAAACGATATAGCTGAAATAATTCATGGTAGAGCTACAAGTCCAGTATTGATTTGAGTAAGTTTACTGTTTTGTTTTATCACAAGAGCGATAAGATTAAGCATTACAGCAACCAATGAAATTACCGTAACGAATCAATAGAAATCGGACAAATGAAATACATAATTCTAAACAATCACAAGTGTAATTTGACATACGAAAAAGTTAAAAGGTTTATAAACAAACGAACAGTTTTCTACTTCGAATAAGCTTTTGAAGTAGAGTCACTTTACTAGGCCAAATTTGACATCTTTCAGTCTATATTTTTAGGAAGGCTGTTTTCATTTTCACTACTAAAATAAATATGTATTTAGTAACTGAAAAAGGTTTTCCAATTGTGCCGTTCTAACTGTGAAAAAAAAAGTCATAATATTGTGTAGTCATTATTGCAAGATTATTTTGTTGAAGTGTCACATATTAAAATGGTCCTACTTCAGTTACATGAACGTAATTGTAATTCTACGAAAATTAATTTTCAGTCAGTAGAGAAACATTGTCCATTACGTGTCATAAAATATGAAGAGCCGCTAAAGTTTGTACGAAAATAGGAATATTATTACACGTACAACATATGTGTTTACAGTTTGTGTTTATAAAGCGAGGAGTGGTGGGTGTCGTGCGAATATATTAAGTGACGCCCTAAGCCGCCGTGCACGCGGCTGAACGCCGCAATTAGATTATATGATATATAAATCATTTTAATTAAATTAATGAATACGTGTGTGTATTACATTTGTTTATAATACACTAATCGAGTGAGGGCGTAGGTAGTCTAAAATTTATGCACACCTGGTTTTTCGGTTAATTTACTTTGAATGGATTTGTTATTGGACTTTTCCACGTCACACTCATTTCCGTGTGGGTGTTTAGCACTACTATAGTATTAATATCACATTAT
>WUAW01037630.1:663-13531 GCA_017165845.1 Thaumetopoea pityocampa | reverse complement strand
TATATATATATATATATATATATATATATATATATATATATATATATATAATGGTATATATTATTAACATCAGGGGTCGCCAACATGATTAGACACAAGATCTACTGTTTACTAATGAAAACCTGTGCGAGCTATCAATTACGTACTTCATGAAATGTTAAATAAATAAAATGATGGAACAGCGATTGGAAAATGATGCAGTTGGTGATTACTTTGTTTTGTTCTATGTATTTTTCACATGTAAATATTATTATCAGGTATATTAAACGAACACTTTTGGTTCCCCACAATCGACTGGACGATCGACCGGTTGGCTACCCCTGATGTACATTATAAAGGTACTGTACTCGTACAGGGTGAATTTTTTAACTGAATATAGATGGCCAAATCCTAAAGTATAGGGAGTAACGAAAATGCTCAAAGAGGTCTCGAGGCCAATTTTAATAAAAAATAGCCCCAAAAAGACAAAAAATCCGTAGTCCGCTTTTCGTCCCCGTGGGAATCGAGACGTATCGGATAACGAACCAAGGTTTAAAAATGTTAAAGTTCCTCATTGCGTACCTAAAAAAAGCGAGTAAAGGTGTAATGAACAAGGAATATGGAATTTGGGAATAGGACTATAGGATATAGGATACTACTATCTCGGAAGGAGTAGGAAGAGCAGAAAGAGTAGAGAGGCCGGGATCGCTTACCCATATACTTAAGTCTATTTGCCGGACAGGCTAAAAGACTAAGTAGTCCCTAGCATTTTTATGCTGAGCATATTTCGCTATTCCCTAAACTGTCGGATTTGGCCAAAGAAGTAGGTATATCTTTTAGGGTGCGTACGTAAGCAAACACACCCACTTATTTGGCCAAAAAAGTAGGTATATCTTTTAGCGTGCGTACGTAAGCAAACACACCCACTTATTTGGCCAAAGAAGTAGGCATATCTTTTAGCGTGCGTACGTAAGAAAACACACCCACTTATTTGGCCAAAGTAGGTATATCTTTTAGCGTGCGTACGTAAGCAAACACACCCACTTATTTGGCCAAAGAAGTAGGCATATCTTTTAGCGTGCGTACGTAAGAAAACACACCCACTTATTTGTCCTTTTTGTATGTTTTCTTATTCTTTAATCGTGTTATAATTCATATTCTATTATTGGCTGAGAAAATTATTTAAATTGCATCTCATATGATGCATTATATTATCTTTATACCTATTTTATTTAAGTTTAAATCTTTTTGATAGATTATATAATAGTTGGAACTTTAAATTAATAAGTTCATGACATCTATAGAAATAATTACCAACACACATCGTAAATTAGTGATAACACACAATGAACTAACGGCCATATACTAAATTGAAAACTGGCACAACTTATCAAGCGATTATGACTAAAACCAACGTAGTGAAACCTTTTATTCGTTTCCAATGAAGGGATATACTCGTAGTTTGCGGGAGCTCTCAAAAAGCTGGTCACTTAAATGGTATAGGGCGAAAGGCCCAACATTAATTGTGATTGATTATTGTGTGGCTGAAATGTTGGACAGTAGGCCGCGCCGATTGGCCGCTGATAGAAACGCATTAGTTTAATCAGAAAAAAATTGATCGATTTCATAAAATGTTAATTGAAGCCCGCTGCTTCGTTAATAATAACTTTGTAATGGTTGTCATGATTCATCATCATCATCATCAAATCAACAACAACAATAACCCATCTGACGGTGATGAAATAATAATAACCCATTTGAAGACTGATTGGTATAGTGGCAGTGGCCCTGCCTTGTGCCAATGAGTCACAGGATCGAATCCTGGTAGGGACAAACTTTGTGTGATTAGCACAAATGTTTGTATACTAGTCGCGGATGTATTTATCTATTTATGTATATATTTATGTATTGTCGTGTACCTAAGATACAGTGAATCCTAGTCTGGGACTAAATTAATATGTGTAAGTGTTCAAAATCTTATTATTATCTACTGTCCCACTACGGGGTACGGGTCTTCTCGCAGAATCAGATGGGTAAAACTATAGTCCAGCACGGTGGCCTAATGCGAGTTTCCAGACTTCACACAACGTCGAAAAATTTCTCTGGTGTGTAGATTCTCTTCAGCATTGGAAGCAAATGATAAATAAATATTAAATTACTAGCTTTTGCCCGCGACTCCGCCTGCGTGAATGTCAGTTTTCCGCAACATGAGAAATTCCGACACTATCACAGATTTATATGGGCATGTCAAACAACTCCTCGAAACATAGCCCATTGTACAAGCGGTAGAATAGAGACGAGATGAGGAGATAAGATATCTCCTTAAACTCAAGGTTCGATATTCCTTGTGAGTTTGGGATCGCCGGTGATCAACAAAGTTCGGTTGTTATGGTGGAATATCTCATACAAGTATGTTATATGAGCACATACCCGGCAAAGAAATCACTTCTTTCATACAGTTCGGTTTCGTAAAAAATTCTAATTGAAAATTGTGTTCTTAAAATCGTGTGAAATGAGCGCACGACGGAAAATGAATTAAATTCTAATGGGACAAAACCATAAAGGCGGACGGCGTGCAAAAGCCTTTTCTCGGGGCACCCTGGACCCTCATTATTTGTCTGTCCCACTTGTGTAATGGCGCTCGCTATCTTGAAAATTGCCTTTTTTAATATTGCATTTTACTTCGCTATCTATATACTTTTAATGATACGTATTTTTTGTCTAAGAGAAGATTATCTGGCGTGGATTGCCTTTTTGTGTGGCCCTGGTATGGTGATGGCGTTACTCTATCTGTTCTCGTGGATGCTGCGACAATTAGATCCTGATTCAGTAAGATATCATTGATGCCCATAAATCTGGGGCGTTCCTTAATATACCAGAGTTAAGGACGACAACAACAACAGATCCAAAGAACATTACACTACGCTTTCGAGAGCCGCCTGCCAAGCGAGGTGATTACGATAATATAACTAATAATTTTTTAGTAAACATACCAATGCTTTACTACGTAGTAGCACGCGTTGTCTACTAGATGGGGCTCCATTAAATCTATACATATAATAAAATCGTAAACGAGTCGTGTCTGTACAATGAATATTTTTTCAAAAAACCAACCATACAGATTGTACCCATGTTACCGGAGCCAAATTATAGTTTTTAGAAATTTGGTCTGTTTTTCTGTTTGTCCGTGCGTTTGTGCACGTTCATCTGAGAAACGGCTAAACCAATTTGAATGCTGTTTTTATTGTTGCATTGTGGCAAGCTTCCTCTAACATTTGGTGTTTGTTTCGTCTGTCTATCATTTATCATTCATTCTTATTAAGATCGGAGAAAATAATTTATGTATCATTTCGCTCTTACCTAATGTCCACGCGGACGGAGTCGCGGACACAGCTAGTATATAATGATTCGACACTGTCCTAGAACAATGTCATATCTACAAAATGGCTACTTTACAGGTGAGCAGTTAAAAGTTTGGGCTCGCATAACCATGCATATTTTTGTATACTAAGTTACTATTAATTGACTCGTTTAAGAAAAAATATCCAGAGATATGCGAGTCAAAAATTTTAAACTACTCGTGTAAAGTAACCATCTTGTAGATAAGACATTGTTCTGTGATATATACGTTGTTGATATATGTACAAGTTAAATTCAAACTTTAAGTTCATAATGCAACTAAACTCGGAATTAAATCTTGAATAGTACTTACTTCACAGTAAATAATTAACACAGTACTAGTTTAAGTCAATGCGTATCGCTGGTGGCTAACAGTAACTTATTATTACCAAGAAAATATTTCGCCTTGAACCTGTTGGATTGATACGTGTTCTTTTATTCAACAAATAGAAGTTGCGCAAGAACGCGTTCCGGACTACGAACACTTTGTCCGAGTAAACTGATTCCATTTCAATTTATCCAATTCAACTTACAAGAAGAACTACCCTCAATACAAAGGAATGTTTTACGGATTAGTCCAAGTTAGTCCGTGGACCCAAAACCGGGCTGCTATCCGCACCGCAAATGGTGAAACTTTTCGATACTTGTCCGCGCACCCGAAAACCTGAAAGATTTTTTATGCGAAAAAATCCTTCTCTACGACCAACAGGTGAAGTTAAAGTACTCTATGAAACGGAATTAATATATATTTGTTGGGAGAAAAAAAATTTAAAAGAATTATTGGCACCCTACTTTGGATCCTTATCTCTTCTGTGTACCGTTATTAATCTTAAGTTTCTTTGGTCCAATCCGCATTACTACTTCACTCTATAGCGAAATGATGATCACTGGAGGTGTTGATGAAGACGTAGATGATCACGTCAAGATGTCATCAGCTATAAGTCGAAGTGTGGCAGGAGTGGCAGCATTGGAAAAGGAAAGATCTTCCGAACAGGCCGGTGTTATGTCTGGCGGGGCCTGCCATCGCCCATCAACGGTTGATGTTGGGGTTGATTCTATATAAGTCGCCATCAAAATTCATTGGCGTGATTCAGACTTCTATGTTAATGTCGTCATTCCAGAGTTGCGTCATGTGTTGAGGATGCGTGATCCTATGTAGCAAATTTATTTTGCCTGATCTTTAACATCCTCAGTGATGAACAGATAGGCTTTCATATTCTGATTCACTACCTCAAGCTACACAAAGTGGTCTCAAAAACAACTATATCAAGGCATCTCGACATTCTCCCTCGCTCGGCGCCATTACCAACTCAACTGTCCCTTCTAGAGGTCAATTATACCAGTGGAACCCCATGCCAAACCACTCCAATGGATATTGGTTTTTTTAATGCATAAATGCGCGATGCATCGATCTGCATTGCAAAAATTTTCTAAACTTTTCTCTGGTAGTAACACTAATAATTTTAAAACGATAATGAAAATAGAATTATTTACAACCAAGTAATATAAGTGTCAGAAAGTTTCACCGAGTACTTGCATATATACAAAGTTATTCAAAGCAGTCTGTCCTACATAATCTTATCAGGCCTTATCACTATTACAAAGAACATTGTACAGCGAGCACTGGAAGTTGTGTCTCGAATACAGTTGCTTTGTGAATAATTGAGAGGAAAATATGAAGTTTGTTGTGGTCCATTATTTTATACAGTTAAGGAACAGTTAAACTTAGCGTGACGTATTTTTTAAATTATAGAAACGGTATACCTACTGTAATATTCACCGATGCTTTGCTTGTTTATTCATAGCAAAATACATTTAAATACTGTACTATTAAGAGAAAGTCTAACTAAACATAAGTTTATATTTTTTTAAGAAAGGAATTTCCAAGTGTAAAGAATTTGGTAAAACAAAAAGAATATTAAAAAAATAGATTTTGAAGTACTTTCACCCGCAATTTAGCTCTTATATTCGATTAAATGGATAAAATGGTGTTGATGATGGTACAAGAGATAGATTCAATAGTTTAATCTTACATATAAACGATATTATTGTGAGTTAAGCTCGCCTTATAGATCATTTGTTTAAATGACATAAATGTATCAAATTTCTATGTAAAGGACAGAGATAAAAATTTACCACAACTGAGGAAATAACATGAGCTTTCGAATCATTATGATCCCCAGTCCATCTACAGAAGCACGGATCTCCCTTAATCAGAAGGGGTATCAGAAGTCTACCACGCTGGCCAAGTGGGGCTTGGTAGATTTCACACATGCAGGCCTCCTCACGAATTTTTCCTTCTCAGTACTCAACATGACGCCTACAATGTAGACGGTATATTAGCTACTACTACTACAATAACATAGGAATTTAGTTTGTGTTTCTTTAAATTATTCAAAATTGGGAGTTAAAACAATCCCTTCATTTAAACTTTTATATGAATAGATACATATCTATTAAATTCTTAACAAAATGTTATTCTGAAGCTAAGAATTTCGACCAGAAATTTCAATTATGTTGGACAATTTACATTTACTTTTACGAATTACTAAATTACTTTTGAATATTCTGTTTCAGCCAACCCGTATTAGGTTAGTACAGACTGTAAGACTATAAGAGGGGAGTTAGGCTATTATAGCCTAACCCTCTCCTTCTGAGAGGAGACCCTTGCTTTCAGTGTGACAGTAGACGGATTCATGATGATGTTGATTATGTTGCGGTCAAAATTTAGATTGGTTTGTTTTGAGTTTATTATATTTTTATGTTACTTATTTTGCGTATTTTGTTATTTTCCACTTTCAACTTTTAGCGATTTGAAGTAAGAGCCCGCCTGAACTATTTATTTATATATTTCAAAATTCAAGCATTCATTCACGATCTAAATATGTGTTGTTGACACAAAAAGTGGTCTATCTCGACCCCCAGGGGTGGACGAAGACCTGAAAGGGCCCCTGCCAGCTGTCAAAAACACATTTGAAGTTGATGAATTAGCAAAAATTCATTATTAGCTGAGCCAGGAATCTACACATATCCGAAAAACACTACTACGTCTACGAGATAAAAAGTTTGTGGAAGATAAAATGCAATACACAACAAAATAAAAAGATATTATACAATGCAATGAATAGGATTCGCGTTATGTACTGTTGGCATTCGATGAAAGCTAGTGTAACCAACATATAATATATGTAATAAAATAACGCTCTCTCAAACGGACAGTCATCCAAGTTAAACCTGTAATTGGTGGTCGATTATTGCGATAACTGTCGACATTAGGCTTTAATGTGAACCGCGCGTAATATGTAATAGTTTGGTGGCATTACACTCGCTATGTGACGCCGGCATAATTTATTTATTTATTCATTAAAATTTTATAACACCAATGCGATGTTATATATTAAATATACAGAAAAAAACAATTACAACTTAATACATAATTACATATAATGATCCTTTTCTAACTATTTCTGCGCCATCTCTGTGAATATCGAAAGAGTAATAAATAAAATGTCAATATCCATTGGTAAGGCATCTATCAGACGTATGGCTCGCGACACGGGCGCACTTGAAGACTAGTACTATAATAATAGTCATTTCATTTATTCCCGTGGATGCTGTAAGAACTAGCTAAGGGATGTATCAGAATAATGGGCAGCAGGGTTATCTGTTTTTCAATCAAAATTTACTGCGATCTCCAAGACGCCACCAAGGATTGACATTATGGAAATCCTTCCATTTTAAAGAGGAGACCCATGCCCAACTGTGGACTTCCACGGGCTGATGATAATGATAATGATAGTGGTAAAAAAGAATCGAGAAAGAATGTTTAATGGTTTGGTCATTTGGGAAAGATATACCGAAAACGAACATACCGGGTAAATGTGAGTGAGTGTCGAAACAGGGCGCCCAGGAAATTGTACCTCGACCAAATTAACAACTTGTTTCAAAAAGATCAAGTTCGTAGCAGCCTTAATTGAGGAATTTGACCGAAATATTGTATAAATTAAGAGTGTCAGGACCCAGTATGCGGCAAACTGTCACAAATACAAACTGCTTTAGAAACAAACTACTTTAAAAACTGCTTTAGAGCTTTTTTGCAAGCTGCTTTAGAGCCTAGGCTCAGTGGTACGATGTTTGACGTGAAGAATTATTGTTTTATCTCATAATTAAAATACATCGCACTCCTGGACCAAAACTGTCTCGATTTTAGATGACCGTTTTTTATGTTCCCTTTTTTTAAGTGCAGAAATGTGCCTCACGCGTACCGTTGCGCCGAGGACACAGCACAACAGGTATGTGTGATTTGCGTCCACTAAACCTACACGGCGTCAGTTCAGACGCTTGTCTGACTACGAGGATACGCTAGTATACATCCGCGATGCAAGTGGACTTGGCTGTTCGCTCGAGCCTCGCCTTGTACGAGGAGTCTGGCTTCCCGACTCCTCTCTAGGTGCGCGCTTGACGCAGCGCGTTCTCGCCACGAGCCTGATTCTGTTAGACCAACGGGGTGCCCTCTCTGCTACTCACAGGTCCTATAGACGAGAGCAGGACCGCGTATGTCCTCCGCATGCACCCCGGACTGCACCTCTTCGCCTAGAGTGACTGCGTGATTTGTTCCCGCATCCCTAACTTATATATTAGAAAATATACTGATATACTGATTACATATTACTAATTTATATACTGATTATATATTAGGAATAGAACTGTAATAATTGTGGTTTTGCTACTGTTTCCTAGGTGGTGTTAGAGGTAAACCTTTCCTGATTAGACACTTATGCTACCTGTTAAAAGGACCAAAAAATGAAGTTATCTCTAAAGTAAGGATTTGATTTGAAAAAGTTTTGGCCTAGAAGTGCGATATAATGTTTGTTTAAAACTGTAAGTATGAAACATTATACTTCTCATCGATGTAGGTATATGTTAATTCTTGCCAGTACATATATGTACGTTAGTGTTTTCTCTGTCTCGCGGGCTTCAATGTCCGAGTAATGATGAGTCTTATGTAAACAAAGTGTCCGTCACATCGAGATCCATTGTCTTATCACACATATGTATGTAGTATGATTTTGAGAAATGCAATCGAAGTAACAATATAAAATGATAAATACAATATTATCATCTTCATCAATTTTGTACCAAATTTTTAACTATTACTGAATATAAGAAGGTCTTGGGTTCAAATTCTGACTGAACAAATTAACATTGTCATGTCTTCTACGTGTTTGTTGTGATTGTAGAGCGTTATGTGGACAACGTCTGACGTCATCAGCTGGTCATCTTACTAAACTCGCCTTAAACCTGCATCCCATTCAATATCAGCAGAGCCCGATATACATACATACATACGCCAGTATCATATAAGGGTAGACAGAGACCACAGTTCGCTACATACTACAATTCTGGCACACCTCTCTCGCCTCATCCACTTTCATACATCTTTACATGCGCCTTCGTCGGTTAATGATGCTATGAAATTGACCTTTTTGGATCAAGTTGTTGCTTTGATCAAGGCAGGTTTTGCTGAGCGCCTTCTTCCGACACTTTCACTCACATTTGCCCGGTACATTCGTTTCGTCATTCGAATGTCACTCATTCTTTCTAAACGACCAAAGCATTGAAGCATTTCTTTCTCGATCCTTGTCACAGATTCACACTTCAACTTACACCGATCCTTTATCACGCTGTTCCTCAATCGATCACTCAGGGTGAAATCACAGATCCTCCGCAGGGAACAAATTTCCGCCGCACTCACACGACTTTCGTTCTTCTTTTGACATACCCACGATTCGCTATCGTACATAAGTGTAGGTACCAACACACCATTGTGGTTAGTCAGACGAGCTTTTTGCGGGACGACTGACTACCTACTAATGTAAACAATAGCCCATATATAAACAAAATGCATCATGTTGTCGTGAGGCCCGGACATAAAATAGCCATACTCTATCTGCCTATGGGATACCAACTAAAAATATTCACGACTAGCTATTGCCCGCGGCTCCGCCGTATGAATGTCCGTTTTCGACTACATGGGAAATCCCGACACAATCATAGATTTCTATAAAAAACCATAAAACCACTTTCACTTGACCTCTCGTACCTTAATGGCGGCTACTAAAACAGGGACCAAGTGGTATCTTCATTTCTACTGGGCCGTTTTTGATGAAACATGCTGCAGTAATTAAGTCGGATAGTACCTTTAAGACTATAATAGTTTAACCAAAATCAACCCCACTGGTTTTTCCGTGAAGCCCGAACAAACAAACAAACAAACATCGACGGATTTGGTTTCGGAAGCCCTTAATTAGTCGATTAGAGTAGTTTATTTTTAAATATTTTTAATTTTTGAAAATTTGACATTTAAAATTTTTATAATAGTATAGATATAACATATGACAGCATCATTGTCATGCAATTTAGAGAAGGGAAGATTCCCCTTTAATGACCTATATTCTAGTAAGGACTCCAAAAGGCCGACGGATAAAAAATACAAGGTGTACCCGCCTTCGTTGATAAACTGTTGACTATAAATGGTCTTATTACCACACCGGATAACATTGGAAACGAAATAGATAAGAAATTATTCACTATATAAACGGTATCGTAAAAAGACAATACGATGCAGTCAATTCCGTTATCTTCGTTGTAACAACCTTGTCACATTTAAAAATTACAGTTAGGCCTTATCATGTAAGTCAAAACAGGTACACATTATTTACAATTATTTATTCTTTAAAAATTACTGGTATCCTTTTTCATGCAAAAACAATCACAGACATTAATACACATTTATATGAAAAAATATATATGAAAAATATAGAAAATCCAGAACTGCGAACCCGGGGTCTTATCCATGACCTCGGGGATGGATGCAAGGCGAGTCTTTGACTAGTTGAACTTCGATATAAGTTCTCAGAGAGTTTATGTTCCTTGTATAAGATAAATAGGTAGACGACTGATTGGTACAGTATGCAGTGACCTTGCTTTCTGTGCCAATAGGTCCTGGGTTCGATGCCTAGTAAGTACAGACTTTGTGTGACAAATGTTTATATCCGAGTCGCGGACGTATTTAACTATGTATGTGTTGTATTAATCTATATAAGTATGTATATCATTGTCTAGTACCCAAGACACAGGGAATCCTAGTATGGGACTAGATCAGTATGCTTGAAAATGTCCACAATATCTATACTATTATAAAATTGTTAATTTCAAATTTTGTTAATCAAAAATATTAAAAAAATCTCAGATTCTTCTTATAATTTTTTTTACATTTATAAAGTTTGTGATAAACATTCAAGCCTCAACAACAAAACAGTAAGTTATTTCACATCGGAACACATATTACAATAATAAAAAAATAAATATTTCTATGTTTTACTATTTACATAAATGACTTGGTTCCTAAAAAATGAAATTAACGCGGCTGCCAAATATTGTCCTCCTGTGTGTCCCTTAAATTCCTTACACGGCTTTCATCAAAATATCCTTTCAAAGGGACAATATGGCGGTCAGGACAATATGGCGGCCAGACCAATATGGCGGTCACACAGTGTCATTATCCTCTCACTATATCCCTCATTATCGTTGTGCTGCGTTCATTGAAATATCTCTTGGAAATTCTAATATATATAAATAAGTACACAACACGTTGAACCTTCTATTATTAATAAGACGTTAACCTCGTCTTCTATACTACTATAAAATTGTTAAATGTCAAATTTTCAAATATCGAAGATATTTAAAAACAAACTACTCAGATCGATTAATTAAGGGCTTCTGAAATAAAATCCGTCCATGTTTGTTTGTTTGTTCGAGCTTCACGCAAAAACCAAATAGTAGATTTTAAATAAACTATTGCAATCTTAAAGGTATTATTCCGACTTAAATACTGTGGCATGTTTCATCAAGATCGGTCTAGTAGAATTGAAGATACAACTTGATCCCTCTTTTAGTAGCCGCCGTTAAGGTATGAGAGGTCAAGTAAAAGCGGTTCTAAGGCTTTTTATATAAATCTGTGATTGTGTCGGAATTTCCCACTTAACGAAAACCGAGATTCACACGGGCAGAGCCGCGGGCAAAAGCTAGTATTAAATATAAATAAACTGCTTTGCAACTGCGACTTAACCAAACACATTCTGCAATCCAAAAACACATCTTCAAATATATCTTAAAGGAATCTTTCTGTTTACAAGCGTCTAAGCCTACTTTAATCACTGATAGGACAGCAAAAAGCATGATGACAATGCAAGACGTTTTCCTTATCCTAAGGAAAGCGTCTTGCATTTCATTCGACTTATTAATCACAGCTATTAATTGATTCGAATGAATTGAATTATTATATAGAAGTAAGCAACAACTGGCATGCGGCCATTGCATGTTTCTTTTTTGTTCGGTGGTTGAAAAATTAAAAAAATTGGTGGTTGGTTCTTGTCCTAAGTCTGTGTAACGTGTCAACTAAGTATAGACTTCGCAGACAGGGGAATATTTATACTCTATTTTTCTCAGTGTCTAATGACATTAATTAGGTGATAACTTTCAAACAACTTCTTTGTTGAATCTAGAAATTTTAGCTACCTAGTTTTCTCTGTATCTTAAAAGCGTACAGTACTTTGCAAGGCTGCCTGAGTTCGAGCTTTGTGGTGTCTTCCTATTCCTCTT
The DNA here is from genome assembly GCA_017165845.1 of Thaumetopoea pityocampa. Lineage (NCBI taxonomy): Eukaryota > Metazoa > Arthropoda > Insecta > Lepidoptera > Notodontidae > Thaumetopoea > Thaumetopoea pityocampa. Next base: position 1,489 of record WUAW01037630.1, on the reverse strand, counting down.
CAAAGTGGTGAAAAAAACCTTGAGTGTTCTCAAACATGACCTTATGACGAAAAGGTTCCAAACCAGCCCATGTCTTAAGCCATGACGTCAAGTCATTTCGATTTTGGAATAATAACTCGTCCGGAGAACGTCGGCAGTCGAAACTGACAGCAGATTAACTTGATTTATCCAGTACGTATTAACGTACGTGGAAATATCGTAAACGTAACGTCGATGTGTTGGGACAAAGCCTGCGGCAAGGAGGTTACTTTGCGCGAATTCATTTGTTCGATCAGTAACAGCCTTTGAGTACGGTATAGTATGGATCTCAATATGAGATTAGAATTCTATTCAGCTGCATTTTGCATAACTGGTGGTTACATACGAGAAAGAGAACCGACACTTTATTTTACTTGAAGTTTGTAGTCAACTGTGTATTTACTATAAAGTTTTTAAAAGGATTCATTCTTCTAATATTATTTCTATGTAGTAAACTTTTTTAGATGGATAAATTTAAAGTAGAAGATGAAATTGAAATAAAACGTATCGATTCATATGTTAAACGATATAAAAAACTCAGTCTTCAAAGGTAAAGCCTCATCTATTTGAGAATTGAAACAGTAATAATAAACTGTAAGTAAAAAAAAATTGTACAATAAATGTTGATGAATTGCAGTAAACATAAAAACTTCATCTGCACCAAAACNGATATAAAAAACTCAGTCTTCAAAGGTAAAGCCTCATCTATTTGAGAATTGAAACAGTAATAATAAACTGTTTCGAAAAAAATTGTACAATAAATGTTGATGAATTGCAGTAAACATAAAAACTTCATCTGCACCAAAAT